>JASDQU010681535.1:1481-13247 GCA_032191745.1 Picea mariana
GCTCCTGATTGAACGCTTACAACAATTGATTTTAGAAAACTACTCATGCATTTTGCATGCATTATTTAGTGAGACAATCTATATCTGAATACAAACAGACAAAACAGAAAACTGCAAATAGATTGATGAATTGCATCATGTCAGATGATTGACAAGACTGCATCAATTACCAACAGATCGCACGCTGCACCTCCAATGTTTGATATACCTTTGAGCTTCAACACGTCTAGTCAGCCTAACATTCTTTAAAACGTTTATCGAGCTTTGGAATATCCCAAAACTCTAATTGAATGATCTGTTTACAATACTGTCATCCTCTAATTAAAACACACAGCATGGGTTTTTACTACAAAAGAGTTCATGTACTCTAGAAGCACCGAAGAAACTCAAGATTGGAAGTAATTTTTCACAAATTTTGCAGATACAGAAACATGGCTTGAAGTGGCATGTAGTCAGCCAATATTTAGTAAAGAAATAGACCTGTAGCAGAGCCCGTAATTTTATACAAACTATGACAAGTTTCTCTTTCAAAAATAAGACCAAAGAAATCCTTCCTCCAAATTTTTCATGAACGCAAAAGAGAGGAGGGGGGGCAAGCAGAAGCGCTTCTGCCCAATTCGTAAATAAGTTCAAAGACTCGAACAAGTCTTCCTCCACCACGACACACTCACCAACACATTCTGTTGGTGTACAAACTGGTGACGAATGACGAGTATCAGCTTGCCTTGATAACTCTACACTTGCTATTTCGAAATCTGAAAGGCTGCACGCTCATTATAACGCACTGGAGGTTTTCTTGGGCGTTTCCTTGCTGGCTTCTTGGAATCGCAGCTCCTTCCAGAATTTCCCGCACTTTCAGAATGGAACACAACGGTTGCTTCTGCAGCGGCAGCCTGAATATAATGAGTGAGTTAATAAGTTTAATTTTACACCTGTACCCATCAAAATTACAGGTGGCTGTGGTTTCCAAAATCTAACCTGAGTGGAATTATACCCTACAAAATGAGAAAGAATTTCTACAGGAAAAAGTTAAATTTCCTCAAAATCTCTTTGAATGGGATCCGGGATCCGACATACCTGTGGCGAGATTGAATTGAATTTATAAGGCCATGGATAAGATAAGATGAAGGTTCTGACTCCCGGCGCCATGGTTTCCGAGAAGCATCATAGAAAACCCCTCACGAATCCAACTCTTCCCGTTTGAGATCTACGAACACTATCCACCAAAAGGAAGCCACTGCTTGGACTGTACACTATGATTGACTTCCACAGCCATATTTTTGGGGATCCTGTATCTCTAGAGTGCTCGAATCGCGAAAATCCATCTCTGCTTCCAGCATCCATTCATCTATTTCTCACTCATTTTGGCTCTGCAACTTCACCTCCTTCCCATTTCGGAACAAGAGGACACCCCGGACTCCCACAGCTCGTATCAGGAGAAAAAATGAAAAAATCCAGCTCATTTCAAATTCGAAAACGGGCACGGAGGGATTAATGTACAGTTCGTCCGAGGAGAAAAAAATTCCAGCTCATTTCAATTTCAAATTCGAAAATGGGCGCGGATGGGCGTTCACGACGTTGGAAAATGAGTTTTCACAAGGTTGAATGTTCACAGCGTTTTGTATTACGCCGTTTGGTTGAGTGAGAGACGAGAGGAGTCGGAAAAGTATGGGAGCATGGATGCGCGGTGGCGGCTGGATGGATGCAAGGATGCGTGAGGGTAGCAGATGCATGGCGATCATGGTTATTGGATGCCTATGGATGATCCATTCATCCTGCTGCGGAGTCTTAAAGACTCTGCAGTAGGCTGCTTATTGATCGCCTCGGCTCCGACTCTGTTGTACTAGCGGGTCTCGATCTCGGCGTACGGGGCCGCGGTGCTCGTCTCCCCCAAACTCTCTCTTTCGTGGTCAGGCTCCACACGATTATTCCTTACTGACCATGAATATTCTATGTGAGCTTGACCCTTTATGGCTGCGAGCAAATGCAGGCTTTCAAATGCTCCTCGTTTATATTTCGTTATTTACAAGATCATCTACACGCTTTGATGTGATAAAATGAATGAATTAAGTTGAATTGAAATTGGGTTTGCGCTGAAAACAGTGGGGTTCGATATTCGAACAGATGGATGCGCTCTCTCAACCGGACACATATCTGTTTCTTCTCCCTCGGCGGCTTTTCTCTCTTCTGCAGCAAAACCTTCTCAGACAGCAATGAAAACGACTTCTTTCCTTCTCTTCAAACGAGGGTTGTTATATCCAACGACTTTTGTACCTCTTTCTCTCAGTGTGTACTCTTCTCACAGGGCACCAATTCCTTACATCCTTTTCACACACAACTTTGATACCAACTTGAAAATAGAAGGAATGAAAATGAACCAACTGCTCTCACTAGAGGCAACACCTGGAGGTCATAAGAGCAAAGCCACACTGTATTTTATTAAATCACTGTATTTTATTAAATCAAATGAGGAGTAAATTATATAGAATGACATTCATTTTAGATTGTTGGAACCATTATTTGGTTTAGATGAGTCTCCATTATTAACTAATCTTCATTATTTCTAAGTGAAACTAGGTTACTGGAGAATTTCCAGTACAGTGAAGACTAGAAGAGAGTGGCCACTCATTTCAGGCTTCTGGTTGAGCCCCTTGACAATGATCATTGGCAATGGGCAGAATTAATGATCATATTGTCATTAAAAAGTTATTTTTTAAACCATGTTGTTATTGAAAGTTAATTCTATCATTTCAAAGTCATTTCATGTAAAGTAGCTAAATTAGCTAATGTACTAAATACATTAATATGATTAATGTATTAATGTATTAAATACATTAATATGATTCTTATTATGTATTATATTAAATACATTAATATAATTATTATTATATATTATATTAAATACATTAATATGGTTATTGTATTAATGTATTAAATACATTAATATGATTATTATTATATATTATATTAATGTAATAATTAAATAATACATTAATCATATATTAATGGTTGTTTTCAAAGCACGCCGGCCTTCAACTAGCAACAACCACTTTATAAAAGTGGTTGATATATGCACGCCATTAATTTTAAAAGGTAGAAAATGATGCCTATCTACGTATATCAACCACTTTTATAAAGTGGTTGTTGCTAGTTATTATATATTTGGAAAAAATGAAGACTCCCGACCATACCTTTCAAAAGTGGTTGGAAGATAACGAAGAGAATAATGTTCATCCAAGATTAATGCTGACTCACGATTCTTTCCTCTAGTATTCTGTAGAATAAATAACATATTTAATGGGTACTGATAACGTAAGTGATCAAGAGAACTTCACTGCAAAATTTGAATATCACTTTAGGCGTTTGTTCGATTCCAATGGTTTATATATGGAAGAGATTCTCGCTGAAGAATCTACCTTCAAAATGGTAGTCAAGTTGTTATGGGGGCGCAAGACTCTACAACAACAAACGAGCTCTTACTTGTCACCTATCATTGCCAAGCACCCATTATTAAGTGAATAATCAACACTAGAGCTAGGTTTCTTACAATTCAAGCAGGTTTAATCCTTGTGTGGGAATCAACATATTACAAATATGTGACAAAATTGAAATAACAGTGGGTTTGAATAAGACGAGATGGTGATGTTGATTCATAGTGTGTCAATACTGCATATAAACATGCTTAATTTGAATGGCATGCGAGAGGTATTAATGTGGCTATGGGACTATGTGATGGTTAATTTTGTTAATGGATTTCGAGGGTTCGGTTGGGGTTGGAAACTTACAGTGGTACGAGGAAATATTCAAAAACATTTAGCTATGTTAAGGATTGGTGTGTTCCAATCTTATTGAGATTCCAAGTGATTTTGACACCTTAGATACATCTAGGTCATAGTTTCTTACAGCACGTTTCACAAACAACCAACATACTAGAAAAAAACAAAAAATTATAAAAATGATTGGTGACAGAAACCACTAGTAAATCTTCATGGAATAGGCTTGAACTCAACCATTGTGAACACATTGTTTTGGTTTTCCAAGGGAGGGGGTTGTTTGGAACAACCCCAAGAATAGTGAATAGTCTGTATGAAATGTTGGCCTCTAGGGATTCACAAATATCCATAAAATAGTTATAATTTCCATACACTGACTGAGATATGGTTTGTTGAATCCATGCCTAAATTCTACCATAGTGAAGGAGCTCCAATAACTCAAGGTGAAAGGGATGGTAAGAACCTAGAGGATGGACAGGGATATGGTTTGTTGAATCCAGGCCTAAATTCGATCATAGTGAAGGCACTCAAAGAGCTCGAGGTGAAAGCTATGGTTACCTCAATAAGAAGATAGAGGATGGTGGTATAAGCACTGAAATAATAATAATGAAAAAAAATATTATTATAATGAAGTTGAAAATATTTATTGCATGTAAATGGATATATTAATGTAAGATTGAAATAATAGTAATGAATTTTTTTTTTATTATAATGAAGTGGAAAATATTTATTGCATGTAAATGGATATATTAATGTAAGATATGATAGACATAGATTTAGGTGAGCATGTGGAATACAGACTTTTTAATGGGTAGAATCACTTGGCCACTTTGGCCCTATTTGGTCATGGGAAACCAAAAATCAAGTGTAAAGGGGGGAATGTTAGGTTAAACTTGACTCTTCGAAAGAGTCAAAGTTGTTAGGTGAACAATGGTGGTTTCTAGCACACAATTGAAAGAGTCAAAGTTATTAGGTGAACAATGGTGGTTTCTCGCACACAATTTTGGTAGCCTCGTGTTTTATGGGTTTGGGTATAAAATATTATTGTTTCTATGTTATTGGCAATTATCTTTGTTTCTCTCACATTTTGTGTGCTTTCATCCTCAGCTCTAATTGTATTATGGATTTGCATCCATTTGGAAATATTTTGTTGTTATTCCATTGTCACTAAGATGTATTATATTTTGAATTTTATTAAAATTATTTTATTAAAATTATAATTTTCAATTATTGAAATTATCATTTTTAATGTATAAATGAAATAAACACCTTCTAATATCTTCATTACAACACCATTATGTTAATATCTTACCCTCAAATATCTCCATTACAACAAGATTATGTTAATATCTTAGATTCCCATGGAAAAAAGGTTCAATCCATTCTTTTAACTCATGAAAAAAAGGTTGATTTCCAATTATCTTTTGAGAAATTAAAAAATATTGATATGCAATGATCAAAATTGAATCCTTCTTTGACTTTTCAAGGGTTCAAACATGTCCTAGAAGAGTAATTCAAAAAACACTCTTAAAGAAAAATATAATTTTTTAAAAACACTTGTCATTTATGAAGGGCAACAAATATTATAAAATGTCAAAAAAAGGGTCGGATTTTCAATAACTTGTCAAGGTCCTAACTTCAAATGCTTGTTTGTTCAAAGAGAATTGGTTCACCACATAATACTTTCCGTTGACATATAAACACTAAAACCATCTTTATTCTAGTTGTGATCCAAATCAAATCTGACAAGCACAATTGGCTATTAGCAAAGGCTCTAGGATCATCAAAACAGATACAATTTAAAGTTATGGACAGTGAGTGAGGTCAACTTGTTGGTCTTAAGGGCCCCATACCATCAAAATTGATGTCCATTTTTTTAAGTAATGTATGTAAAGTCATGAATTATATTGTTTTATGCAAAACAATAAATGAGGCTTTCACGAGACCTTTTCCACATGCAAGTAAAGACAAATAGATAAATAAAATAAGGAGAATGGACATGAAAGAAGACAAAACATTGGGGACGCTTGACCTTCCATCTATCCTTCCGATCAACTCAATCCTCTATATTATGTTTCCCCAAAATGAGAGAGGATTTATTTGGCTATCAATGATGTAAGGAGGTTTCCCAAATGTTATTAAGAAGCATGGAGATGAACCAGAGAGAATGCAACTTTTCCATTATTGAATAAATAAGAGCCTGGATGAAGCCAACATAATGGTGATCGCGGTAAATTTTGAGTTTATGTGGTAATTGTTTGTGGTTTCATTATATAGGAATGTTAAATGGTGTGCACTATCAAATAATGGTTGTTTTTGTATTTTGTTTGCAAAAAGAACTTTGTGCCAATTATTGTCGGAGTTTGTTTTATATTAATATGGTTATCATGGATCAATAATAAACTAATAACTCTTTAACCACACTCGTACATTGATTTGAGTTGGAAATTGATGGCCATCCTTCCCGATCCGTTTCTATTTCATTGGGGGTTTCTAATTTCATTTTTTGGAGTATTTGGGAACATTCTCGACTTTGTTGGACATTTTTGTTTTTCCCATAAATCATGCACAGAGTATCTTCGAAAACGTGGGGTTGTCTGGGTTTTCTCTAGCTACCCACAGACCATACATAAGTTTTGACAATTCGTCTACTATCTATTTCTCCCCCCATGCATTTTTGTCTGTATGTCAATGCTCAAGTCAACTTATATATGTTTTTATTTGTCTGAGGATGTTCACATCAGCTTATATATGTATTTTTTGGTTTCTCTACATTTCCAAAATCGCCCTAGGCATTTTTATGCATCGTGGGTTATTAAAATTGCCTCCCCAAATGTTTTCCTTCACAATTGGCAATCAAATTATCCCTCTAAGGTAAACTGTTCATTGTTGGCCTACCCAACTCGCCTCTAATTATTTCATCTCCACCATTGAATGTTTACTCTTCCTGAATTGACCGTCTACAATTTCTAAGTCGACTATATCCACCCACGGTTAGATTGGGTTTTCATCTAATCTATTTGACTTGACTTGGTCAACCCTACTTGGTCAACTTGCTCTTCCTTTGACTCGACTTGCTTCCTTCCAAATAAATTTTTCGACTTGAATTGAGCCTTTATTTTGACCTGTTTCCCATATCGACTTTGAGGTAGTCAACATTGTCTTTATTTGGAACAAATTGACTTGTGGCTTGGCTGGTCGAGTCTTTTCCATCCTCAAAAGAGAAAACATTATATTTGTTTTACAAATATTTATGTGTTGGTTAAATGGCGAGGCTATAAGTCTCCCATTTACAAATCATATGGTATCAGAGAAAAAGTTCGAATGCATTTAGTGAGAATTGTATGGTAAGTACCCGTAGTGATTAAAAAAGAAGTGGAAAATAGTTTTTTATAGGTCTAGAGAATAATAGAGAATCAAGAATGTCTGCGAACATTATGAATGAGAAGAAGAAGAATATTCAAGAGTCAGGTTGGATCGATTCGAGAAGAGTTTGGTTACATTGACATGAATTTTTTCACAGCTATTGGCTGTGAAGAGTAAGCGAACACAATCAACAAAGGATTTTCATGAAGGCCCTACGAAGGAAGAAAATAAGCCATAAACAAAGAGTAATATTGAGCTAAAGATGGGAGAGTGCAGCTACAACAAGACATGGATGCCTTTTCGTGTATAGACCAAGGTGGAAATCAATCCATATATAAGGGAATTGGATGCTATCAGCCTGACTCAATGGCTACAACAGATGGAAGTATACTTCAACGTGCATGAGGTAACTGGAAAACAAAAGATTTCTTTTGTTCTGTTGAATCTTGAATGCCATGATTTGACATGGTGGTAGAGTGATGTAGTAAGCAGAGCATTAGAAAATGAGCCATGGGTGACAAATTGGGAGTTTTTTAAAACTTGATCAAATCTCAGTTTATCTAATAGGATATGAGGAAGACCAACAAATAGTATGTATTTACTTCAACCAGATACAAGAACAATCAATGTAGGAGTTCACTATAGTGTTCAATGAGAGATAAATTCATATGGGAGTCTCTCTCAAAAGTCCAAACATGTTATTCAAGTATTTTGGGTCATGATTGCCTCATATTCATAGAAAAATGATGTTATTTAGAACAAATACAATTGATGAGGCCAATATTTAAGCATAATACCTTGAGAGAGACATGCGAAAGACACAAACTACTCACAAGCAAGTAGAATCACAAGAGCATCAGATAAAGTAGAAAAATAAGAAGTGGAATGAGAAGAAGGTCTTGGAAGAAACACATGAAGAAAAACCTTCCATTCAACAATGTAAGGATGTGATAAAAGGGACACACTAAAGAGAACTGTTGGAAATTACACCCTGAGAAGTGCCCTAAATATTTTCAGAAAATGAATAATAAAGCATTGATATCAGTGGATGATGAGGAATGGGTGGATAAAACATCAGAGCAAGAAGGGAAGATTAATTGCACTAATATTCAGAAAGAGGTTCCATTAGTTAGTTGCAGTCACAAGGAGGAGGAAGGAAATGACTGAAATTTTATGCATTAAAATCCACATGAAGCAAAGCAAGGTGGAATTTGTTTCTTCAATCTTAGTTCGTAATCCAACTTGATATATACACAACTTGTTGAGAGGCTTGGAGTGGAATGGAGACAGGGAAGTGTTTCAAGAGCCTCAACAATTGTCACCAAGGAGAGAGGTTGAACACGAGAATCAATTGTTACCAGAGTAACCAATGCATAACATTGAGATGTATAGGTAGTCTGTCATTGAAGTAGATGAAGTAAAGAAGCAAATGCAACATATATTGGAGTAGGGAGAAATCAAACCTAGTACATCACCACGTGGTTCACCCATTACGGCTGGAAGCAGGACAAAGAAAAAATAAAGGCTATTTTGGGAAGGAAGGCATGCACGAAGAAAGAAATAGCTAGAAGGAAGAGAAGCACATGCACATGCATGGAAGACCTAACGATGTTAGGGTTAGGGTGTTTGTAATACATTGTAATGGTTGGTGAGCCAAAAATATAGACATTATTAGAGGATTTTTGGTGAAGACAAAGAGACACGGAAATCGGTTGGTAGAGGGAGAGGGATAGAGAGGTTAAGTGAGGCAAAGACATGGGGAGATCGATATATATATATATTGTAATTTGATACCTTTTTGTAAGTTGTTGAGATGTGGGGGAGTTAGGAGGGTAGATCTTGAGGGCTAGATCATGGGATGAGGAGCCTAGTGCGATCTAGTTGGTCTTATAATAGATCTAAACCTAACTTAGAATGAGTTCTAAAGCATGTGTCATTGTAGTTTTGGAACTACCATAATAGAGGAGCTTGAGAGATAGATCTTTGTGGACATATCCCAGGAGGGGGTGAACCATGGTAAAACCTGTGTTATGTGACTGAATGTTTGTGTCTCTTTTACTATTTATAAGAAGATGTTAGCATGATGAATGAATGAGTTAATAAGGTTGATTACATTTCATGCATAAGTTGGAATAAAAATATATTTCTTTAATAGGTTAGATATAAATCTTAGTGCACACTTCTCAGATATCCACTCCATCCCGGACTGCAAACACTTGAGTATTATAGTCACCCATTAAGACTATATTGGGTCAGACTGCACGATGCACTGTGTGTGCTGCGTTGCCTTCTGGTTCACCAGGAGGGATGATAGTTTTAGAGGCTTTGGCGGATACCTAATAGACTTGACCTTGGGTCAATCATGTTGAAATTATAACTCACAAATAAAATATTAAACAACAAATGGTTTTGTTTCGGTTGGAATAGTATAGGATTGAGTAGATCGGATCTATTGAAGATGTATTAAAATAAATGTAAGATCTGTGAAAGGCAGGTCAAGAGAATACTGAATCAGGCCACAAGAAGGTGAGAAAAATGTGCCGCTAGAAGGGGATGTTGAGACTGTGGAATCCCAGAAAAGTAGAGATCAAGTTGGCTGAAGACAATGGAGCTATAATTTGAGTAGAAAGATAAAAAAATCCCTAGAGTAACACCGTGCAAATACCTTGAGAAGTATGTGTTTATTGATCTGCATGAACTATTTTTCTGTGATTTTCCACACTTATTGCAGGAGTGGATATTGAGGTTAAAGGATAACAATACAACAAACCATATTCGATAGTTAGAGTGGACTGCAGTTCAGATCGCATAGTTACAACAGGTGAATAACAAATTCACTTGTGCAGTAGATTTTTGGCTCTATAGTATTGTAGCAGGCTTTATAACAGAATTTCCAGTAGATACAATGAATTTGTATAGCTCAGCAGAGAAAGATTTTCTACGAGGGCGGTCAGGAAGGTGTATCTGATTGTTGTATACTTCTATTAACATATTTCTCTATAATAAATGTGTCATGACAATGGAATCAGACAACTAAAATTTCCTGTGTGCATGGGGGAAGGGGGGAAGAACTCACAGAAAAAGGAGAGATGGAAGGAGAAGGGGATAAAGGAAAGAAGGAGGAATCCTTAGACCCAATCATGATGGACGATTACCAAATCAAGAAGATGATTTATATAGTTGGAAAGACGCGCATTTGAGTACCCTACCAATAGAAGGTGAATACCAAGAAGAGAGTCGTATCGATGAGGGAAGGCTTGGTAAGTGATGAAGAGGAGGTAGAGAATATCTAGGTTGTGGAGAAGATTGAGGAAATCCTGTGCACAATATATTATAGGAAGACAAGAGGTCCAAGAGAAGGAATAAAAGGAAACAATCCTATCCATATTAATGTCAGTGTGGAACCCATAAATGCATGTGTGACTAACAAACCAAAAATAACACCACCGTTTAGACAACCAAATTTTGGGAGAAGGAAGATAGCAGGAAGTACATCTACACAGGGAAAAAAAACTGGGGGAGTGATTTCAGGAAGAATTATTCAAGTATCTACACTGCGCAGAGGTAGTAGCTCAATATTCAGAATGACAGGACACGATCCCACCATAAGGTTACCAAAATTCAAAAGATAAGCGTCGGAGGACGTGGAGAAACACATGTTCATCTATGAAAATATATGGGAAGAAAAATAGATCATAGATGAGGACACTAAACTTGCACAACTAGTGATTACACTAAGGGATCGTGCACTGGATTGGTATATGCATTTAGATACAAACAATACACCAGGGACAATAAGAACCATTGTAGATATCAAGACTTTTCTGATAAATAAATTTCGTAAGCCAAGTTCGGAGGAAAACTACATGAGAAAGATGATATAAATTAGACAGAAACCAGGAGAATCCATATGGGACATTAACCAAAGATTCAAGCGACTAAAAGGAAAGTTGAAATATCTCATGATGGATATGAAGCAAAAGACCCTGCTTATCAATTCATTATTACCACACTTAAAATATCCACTGTGACAACATAAGTTTCAGAAATAGGAAGAAGCTCTACAGGCAGCCTTGCAACTGCAATAAAACCAATATCAGAAGACAGATCTATCCATCATATATCTGAAGGAGGATTTGAAGAAATTAACATTCCAACTAAACCAAAACAAAAGTAAGGACAAACAAGAATTCATTTGGTGTACCACATGAGGACGAAAGGACACCATAAGAATGAATTTCCAACATTCACACAATACATGGTAGTAGGAATGCCAAATCTATTACCAACAACAGGACTATGGTGCAAAAAATGTAAGAAACAGGGTCATGACCCATATCACTACCCCATGATGTAGAAGTACCAAACAATCCCAAAGAGTTCGTATCGCAACTTTTGCAAGTCAATGAGAAATGATGACAAAGACTATAGAACTATGGACTTGATGAGAGAGAGGACATCAAATGCATATAGGGTACAGGTACAAATGATGATCGAGCAAGCCACACCTCAGTTTAACCAGGTACTAGATCCATACCACACTACGCAACAAGAGTATAATACTGCACAACAATCATATAATATAGTGCAGCCTTAGTAAAATACCGTGTAGTACGATGAGATGCCT
>JASDQU010681535.1:15297-26274 GCA_032191745.1 Picea mariana
GAATCATCACAAAAGAACAACAGCAGAACAGACAGACAGTGAAAGAGTTGTTTTCATGCTACCATGTACAGGAAAACATACCAGATGAAGACGATCCACACGATATCCATATTTAGGAAGATGAAGGGGAAAGAGAAATGGAAGGTCCACCTCTAGAATCAGAAGTAATTGTTGCGGCAATCAAGGTGAATAAAGTCAACATTGGGATAGTTGAGAATCCCAAAATGGCCAGCATTGGAGACTACTGGGATTAACAAAAAGTAGATATCATAATAGAGTTACTGTGTGAGTGGAGCGACCTTTTCCCCACAACGTTTATAGAAATAAAGAGCATATCTAGAGAGCTAGGTGAAATGAAGATACCACTCAGAGTTGAGGCAAGACCGATAAGACGACGACCATATAGACTAAATCCGATATATAAGCAAAACGTCACTGCTGAGATTGATAAGATGCTCAAAGATGACATCATAGAACATGTGGAAGAATCAGAATTGATAAGMTTGATGGTAGTTCASGAGAAAAAACAAGGAGGGATAAGAATATGCATCAACTTAAGGAAGTTGAACAATGCGTGCCTACATGACCTATTCCCTACACCTTTCACAGATGAAGTGTTAGAGAACATAAGAGGACACAAAGTTTAYGCATTCACTAGTGGATTCTCTAGCCACCACCAGATCAAGATGGCATAGGAAGACAGATACAAGACCAAGTTTTCTATAGAATGGGGATCCTACCAGTASAAATTCATGTCGTTTGGACTGAAGAGTGCACCAACAATATTTTCCAGAGTAGTCATAGTTGCATTTAAGGATTTTCTCCACCAGTTTATAGAAGTATACTTGGACGATTGGACAGTATAAAGTCTATTGAAATACCATGTAGAGGTCATGTGGTTGATGTTGGGAAGTTGTAAGCATTGTCAGATATCATTACACATCAAGAAGTGCATCTTTGGAACATCATTTGGGATACTATTGGGACATATAGTATGCAAGCAAGGGTTACTGGTAGATCCTGTAAAAATTGCAGTAATCGTAAACTTGCCACCACCGAAAAAAATCCGTCAACTAAGAGAAACATTGGGCCACACAGGGTACTACATAAAATTTATCAAAGGGTACGCGCAGATCATCGCGACAATAGAAAAAATGTTAAGAAAAGATACGAAGTTCCAGTGGAATGAGGATTGTCAACAAAATCTGGATATGTTGAATGAAAAGATGGTAATAGTGCCAATACTATTACTTCCATACTGGGAGAAGACATTACACGTACACATAGATGCATTAGCCATAGCACTTGGAACTATTTTGGTGCAGTTAGGAGTGGGAGATTTGGATCATCCTATAATATCTGCTAGTAGAAAAATTTCAAAATAAGAGAAGAATTATAACACTAAAGAGAGGGAAGGCAAAGATATGGTCTACACACTGCATAAGTTCATACATTACTTATTGGGAAAACATTTTAATATGTTTATAGATCATTCGGCCCTTAAGTACCTAGTCAACAAGCCAATGTTGGGGGGGAGAATATGTCAATGGTTACTATTGTTTCAAATATTTGACTTTGAATTCATAGTGAAGCCAGGGAAGTTGAACGTAGGACCAGACCACCTGTCGAGGATCATGGATGAAGAGGAACCTACCAACTTAGAGGAAAACTTTCCGGACGCACAATTATTTTCAGTTCAAATCATCGATGAATACTTTGCATACATCATCCAGTACTTGAGTACAAGAACTGCACCATAGGAATACAACACCAGGAAGAATAAAAACCTATTATTATGGGTCGTAGACTATYAACTAATTGCATGACACTTATACAAAATGGGCATAGATAACATCTTGAGAAGTTGTTTTATAGAACATGAAAAACCATGGCTCATAACAGAAACCCATGAGGGGATATAAGGATGAAATTACACATGCAAAGCAACCACGTATAATGTATTACAYGCAGGACTATGGTGGACAACCATTCAYAGAGACTCGAAAGAGATARCACAACCCCAATGGGTGAAGAAGAACGCTGAACCAAGGAAGCAGTTTGATGTACAGAACGAGAAGGACATATTTAAGAAAGGMAGACAATAATTTATGAAGGTCGAAATTGCATCGAATTCAACTGCGCAACAGACTAAGGAGGTACCAAAGTACAAGATGCCTCCATCATTGGATCAGACCAAAGAAATGAAACCCTCGGGACAAGTAAGTACAATCAAAGGCTTTCTGCAATCATGTGTAAAATTAATAAATGATCCATCCTTTAGCAAAATATTGAAAAATATATTAAAAAGATGTAGCATAAAGACAAACAAAAAACTAGAACATAATACAGTCAATCACCTACATACAAGGAGAAGAACAGGTGGGGAGTTCATTCTCAATACCAACATCAAAGATTTCAACATGGGATATATCATACTGGATCTCATATACGAGGTCAATGTATTATCCAAGAAGACATGGCAATTCATGGGAGAGACTACATTAGGATATTCACCCGTTCAGCTGAACTTGGCTAACCAACATAGAGTTCTACCAATAGGGATACTAAAAGGTGTAACAGTAGACCTGGATGGAATGTGCGCTAAAGAAGACTATGAAGTGATTGAAATAGTCGATGGCACAACACCTTACCCAACATTGCTCGGTTTGGATTGGAAATTCGATAACGAGGCCATAATCAAATTGAAAACATGGAAAATGACATTTGAGTCAGGAGAATACAGGGTCATTGCACCATTAGACCCATTAGAAGGGGAGAGGTTTGTAGAGACTACTTGCTTGGACTTGGAGGAAATCCACCAGTTGTACAGGACAACTGGGCGAGATGAGGATTACATCAAACCAACTGCATATGGGATATTCAGTTGGTGAAGCATCACTTCATATGAGGCATAGTCAGATACAGGTTTAGAGAACTAGGAACAGAGGCTACACGAAGTTTCTACAAGAATATCTGCAAGAATAGATCGAGCAGTAAGATGGGTAGCTACAGAGATGAGGGAACCACCCAGCGTCCATTTAGTAAATTATCTAGAAGTAATCTTGACACTTTATGAAGATGAAGTGTTAGAAAATAAAAGACTTTTAGCACTTGATATAGCACTCAAGACCACACCTACAATATGGTGGGGCACACAAAAGGAAACAATCAAGGATTGGTACCAATGTAAGCAGTTACTATGCATAAGGTTTGCTACAGAACATAGAACCAACCAACAACATAAGTATGATGGACAGGGGGCACCAACATAACACTTGAAGAAGTGCAAAGCATTGTGTAAAATGACACCCCCAGAGGAATGGCCTCATCATTTCATAAATACACTAAAGGGAATCCCAACAAACTGGCATATGGAACAAGAACTACGGAGAGGAACTACGAGTTGGTCAGTACTAAAAAACTACTTTACAGTTACTTTCTCATTTGAGCATGAGAACCCCAACATAGATTCAACAATTAAGAAAATAAGAGAGGTGATATTCATTAAGGAACGATAAGTCAAAATGATCACAAAATAAAAACAACAGAATAGACAGACAGTGAAAGAGTTGTTGTCATGCTACCATGTACATGAAAATGTACTAGATGAAGACGATTTGCACGATATCCAGGTTCAGAAAGATGAAGGAGAAAGAAAAGTGGAAGGTCCACCTTTGGAATCAGAAGTAATTGTTGTGTCCATCAAGGTGAATAAATTCAACATTGGGATAGTTGAGAATCCCAAAATGGCCAACATTGGAGACTATTGGGATGAACAAAAAGTAGAAATCATAACAGATTTACTACACGAGTAGAGCAACCTGTCCCCCACAACATTTATAGACATGAAGCACATGAGGCAAGACTGATCATAAAACAACCATAAAGACTAAATCTAATATATAAGTAAAACGTCAAAGCTGAGATTGATAGGATGCTCAAAGCCGACATCATATAACTTGTGGAAGAATCAGAATGGATAAGATTGATGGTAGTTCTAGAGAAAAAACAAGGAGGGATAAGAATATGTGTCGACTTAATGAAGTTGAATGATGCATGCCTACATGACGTGTTCCATACACCTTTCACATATGAAGTGTTAGAGAACATGGGAGGACACAATGTTTACTCATTCACTAATGGATTCTCTGGCTACCACTAGATCAAGATAGCATAGGAAGACAGATAAAAGACCATGTTTGTTATAGAATGGGGATCCTACTAGTAGAAATTTATGTCGTTTGGACTGAAGAATGCACCAACAATATTTTTCAGAGTAGTCATAGCTTCATTTAAGGAATTTATCCACCAGTTTATAGAATTATACTTGGACGATTGGATAGTCTATAGTCTATTAAAAGAAAATGTAAAGGTATTGCGGCTGATATTGGAAAGATGTAGGCATAGTCAAATATCATTACACATCAAGAAGTGCATCTTCAGAACATCGTTTGGGATACTATTGGGCCATATAGTATGCAAGCAAGGGTTATTGGGCCATATAGTATGCAAGCAAGGGTTACTGGTAGATCCTGTAAAAGTTGCAATAATTGTAAACCTGCGACCAACAAAAACAGTCTGTCAGCTAAGAGAAACATTGTGACACACAGGATACTACATAAAATTTATCAAAGGGTATGCACAAATCACAGGGCCAATGGAGAAAATTTTAAGAAAATATACAAAGTTCCTGTGGAATGAGGATTGTCAACACAGTCTAGATACACTAAAAGAAAATATGGCAATAGCGCCAATACTAGTATTTCCAGACTGGGAGAAGACATTCCACGTACATGTAGATGCATCAACCATAACACTTAGAGGTATTTTGGCGCAGCCAAGTGCAGGATATTTGGATCATCCTATAACATTTGCTAGCAGAAAACTGTCAGAATATGAGCATAATTATAACAATAAAGAGAGGGAAGGCCTAGTTATGGTCTACGCACTTCAGAAGTTACGCACTTCAGAAGTTCAAACATTACTTATTGGGAAAAAAAATTAATATGTTCACAGATCATTCAACCCTTAAGTACCTAGTCAACAAGGCAGTGTTGGGGGGGAGAATCTGTCGATGGTTACTACTATTTGAAGATTTTGACTTTGAGTTCATAGTGAATCCTAGGAAGTTGAACGTCGGACCAGACCATCTATTGAGGATTATGAACTGAGAGGAACCTACCAACTTAGATGAAAAATTTCTGGATGCACAGTTATTTTCAATTCAAATCACTGATGAATTCTTTGTAGACATCATCCAATACTTCAGAACAGGAACTGCACCACAGGAATACAACACCATGCAGAAGAAAAACCTGGTATTATGGGTCATAGACTATCAGCTGATTGCAGGACACTTATACAAAATGGGCGCATATAGCATCTTGAGAATTTGTGTTATAGAACATGAAAGACCAAGGATATTAGAAGAAAACCATGAGGGGATAGTAGGAGGACATTACGCAAGGAAAGAAACCGCGTAAAATGTATTATGCGCAGGACTATGGTGGATGGCCATTCACAAAGACTCGAAAGAGTACTGTCAGAAATGTGATGTATGTTAGAGGGTTGGTAAGCCAGATAGAAGGGATGAGATGCCCTTGCGACCACAGGTAGCTTTGGAGGTATTTGAAAAATGGGAAATATATTTTGTGGGACCAATTAAACCACCAACAAATAGGACAGGAGCATGGTACATTATTATCGTGACAGAATACCTGGCAAGATGGGCGAAAGAAGCACCAGTAGAATATTACAAYGTAGAGACAACAACACACTTTCTATTCGAGCAGGTAATCACTATAATTGGTTTCCMCAAGATTTCGATGAGTGACCAAGACACTCACTTCACTAACAACACTATTAAGTCTATGACTGAGGAATTTGAAGTCCATCATCAAAAGAGTACACCATATCATCTGCAAGCAAATGGAACAGTAGAAGCCTTTAACAAAATCTTGGAAAATCAYTGACGAAGATCTGTGATGTCAATAGGGATGATTGGGACCAAAAAATACCAGCAGTATTGTAGGAATATAGGACCACATGCAAGAATTTGACAGGACACATGCCATTCATAYTGATATATGGACAAGAAACAATGGTGCAATTAGAATTTTTGGTACCCAGTTTGCGTGTAGCAGCAATCATGAACATGACAGAATGAGTCATAGTACAGRATAGGATAAATCAACTGATGATCATGGATGAAGATAGGATCCTAGCAGGGTTCCACCAAGAAGTTCAAAAAGCAAGGGACAAATCTTGGCATGACAGACATATCAAAAGATAAACTTTCAAGGAAGGATACTTAGTGTTGATGTATGATAGTAAATCCCTTCAACATCTAGGAAAACTCAGAATGCACTGGTTAGGAACACACGAGGTGAAAGATGTCACAGATGGGGGAGTTGTACAATTGAATGATTTAGGAGGCATAGAAATTAGAGGGATGATCAATGGGAGTCAACTGAAGTTGTACAAGTACAATCGACCATCCGCAACTTCAAAGTCACCGCACAGTAAATAGAAAAAAGAAAAACAACAACAACAACAAAGATATGGTATAGGATAGCGAAAGGTACCAACAGAGGCATAATGCGTCGAAAGAAGAAGGAGATCACACACTCAGAAATATGAGCTCGATGGAGGCAAGGCGAGCGATCGGTTCAAAATGAAAACAAGTGGGAAACACGACTATGACAAAAGAAGAAATAAGTGATGAAGGCTAGCGGAATTGATTGATGGCACGTCGCATTAATCGTGCCAACTGGAGACGGCGAGGGAAATTAATGGAAAGTATGAAGGAATCGGTGGTTCATTGAATCTGTAATCATGGTAAATTCTTTGACAAGTTTCACATGACACCCATATAAAGCAAGGACGTGGGAGAGAAAAGGTTATTGCTAAATTGGAAAAGGCATAGAGCAAGAGAGCATACGAAGCAAAGAGTAAATATTGTAGAGGTTGCATAGGCTACTAAGCTCGACAAACGACATGATTTTACCACCATGGCACCACCAAAGAAAGGAGAATTGAGCCAGACTACCAGAAAACCTAGAGTTAGGACCAAAGCACAATTGCAATCACAGGGAAGCGAACAACCACCATCTCAGTTGCCAGAAGTCATCAGTGTGAATGAAATCCCATCGCTGGATACAAAAATGGCAAGCCCCACATGCATCGAAGAAGAAACCTAGCAGACAACACCTGAGGGCATGGACATCGATAATCTAGAAGAGGGGTAGGGATGACAAAATGAGGATGGAAGCAACCTAGGTCACCCAGAAAATCCTAAAGAAGCCTCGAGAGTCAATAGGATGGATCCAAACTAGGAAGAAATGATCGCGCCAGAAGATTCAAAGAAAACTATGTCAGAATAGCCATAGGAGGGAGAAGTGGAAGATGTCACTGGCCGACTAGAGGAATATGTTGCAGAACTATCAATGGTGGTTGGAACCTAGATTCAACCACCACCATGAAAGGACAAGCATATAGTACCTAGGTCATCACAAAGACAACTTGTCACAACTATTTTTATGTTGCACATACCGGAAGGGGTACGTGTAAAAGCAGACTTGTTAGGTCATGTACATAAATTAACGTACTCCAACCATGTTGTAAGAGACACAGAGAAGTTCCCAGAGTTCGCCAAGAGAGTCTACTTACAGACTGTGGGTGTAGATCACTTTTGTGAACCAATCAATAAACTAGTCTCGTGGGAAACATGATTGGCCAGAACTAGGATTTTAAGTTTGTTGGACCTACCAGAATTTGGGCGAGGTCAATATCGAACCGGTTGTGCAAGCAATTGTTGGCGATCACACATGGTGAATATCTATGGGTGGAACAACTTGTTTCAATAGATGTGGAGCTCATCTCACACGTCATAGGACTTCCATCACAGGGTGTGGATCCCACAAAGTTCCTGGAGGATAAAACAAAGGAGAAATAAATGGCTGAGAAGATGAATAAGAATGGTGGTTGGAACCTAGATTCAACCACCACCATGAAAGGACAAGCATATAGTACCTAGGTCATCACAAAGACAACTTGTCACAACTATTTTTATGTTGCACATACCGGAAGGGGTACGTGTAAAAGCAGACTTGTTAGGTCATGTACATAAATTAACGTACTCCAACCATGTTGTAAGAGACACAGCGAAGTTCCCAGAGTTCGCCAAGAGAGTCTACTTACAGACTGTGGGTGTAGATCACTTTTGTGAACCAATCAATAAACTAGTCTCGTGGGAAACATGATTGGCCAGAACTAGGATTTTAAGTCTGTTGGACCTACCAGACTTTGGGCGAGGTCAATATCGAACCGGTTGTGCAAGCAATTGTTGGCGATCACACATGGTGAATATCTATGGGTGGAACAACTTGTTTCAATAGATGTGGAGCTCATATCACACGTCATAGGACTTCCATCACAGGGTGTGGATCCCACAAAGTTCCTGGAGGATAAAACAAAGGAGAAATAAATGGCTGAGAAGATGAATAAGAAATATGACATTAAAAGGGGGTTGCGCAGAATCATTATCAAGCGTATTAGTGACATCGCGACAAGAATGGACACAAAAATTATGGCTTGCAAGTTTCCCAGGAAATGTTGCAAGGAGGAAGTCCTGAATAGGGTTGTTGCAGCTACAACAGAGTTTGTCGAGGGAACCATAGTCATGTGTCCCCCCTACTTGTTGAATCATTTCCTAGAAGACTGGAAGGATGCGCAGGATCTAGGGATTGGATTTCATTATTCATGGTTACTCATTCTGGTAGCCATGATGGGATTGAAGGAGCTTAACTATGCATTTTTGGCACTAGAACCAAACCCTTCCATGGAGCCTGATACTTATCTCTTGGAGTCGCTTCAGACGCCAAGAATAGGAAAGAGAATCCATCTATATTCGAAGGATATCTCTGCGACCTACAAGACACCATCGCCTAAACTTGGAGGATAACACCTCAAGCTGTTGAATGGTATCAGGGCATAGCCAACTTCAAAGTCACTAGACATGCAATGTGGATCCAGGGACGTAGTGACCCCAACAAGGAATGGCTACAACTGTGTTACTGCATCACAGAGGGATACATACAAATTGGCATCAAGGATTGGGAAGATGGGTGGAGGATTCTATCCCTCACTCGATAAATACCTGTAGAGATAGAGGAGAAGGAGGTAAGACAGGAACACACACATGCTAAAGAAGTAGGGAAGGAACAGACACAACCCAAGGAAGTAACAGTTCCCAAGAAGTCGAGGACAAGTTAGACCAAGGCACAACAGAAGAAAGGGGGGACATCTGAAACAAGCATCCATACAAGGAAGAATAAGAACACACATATGCCACAAGTACAACAAAAATAGGTTGAGGTAGCATAGGGAACTAATTGAAGAAGAGTTGGCATACATGCATGCAAGTGGACGAAGGCACATAGAACGCCTCTAGAATACATGATCACGAAGGATGATGCCGAAATGATGGCCCAAGTGGTCTAGGATCACACATTCAAGGATTTTGAGAATGTTGCGTGCCAAAGGGAAATAATTGAAGAAGAGTTGGCATACATGAGACAAATCCTTTGATATATCAGGGAAGCACAAGAAGCCAAAAACAACGTAGAAGGGAGGTCGTAAGAATCACACATAGAAGTAGAACCTGGAGAAAGTGAGCATGATACAATCCAGAAAATAACACAGTCTAGTTCAATGTTTCATGTTACACCCAACATGTTGGGCACAGACGAAATCATGGGACAGACACCCCTAAAGTAATTGTCTCAATTGCAATTGGTATTACCGCAGATACTAACCAAGGCCTTATATAAACTGCAAGTCAGCGTTACATAGGAGGTACAGTCTCGTGCACACATAGATACAACATAGTTACAACAGGTAAAGGATAATCGTGACAAGATGGAATTGGTATTCGAGTAGGCCAAGTCAAGACCAAAGAGGAGAGGGAACGTGTGAAGGGACTACAATAGAAAGTGGTCGTAGCCTACGAGAAGATCCCAAAGAACGCACAGACATCYGAACTCACGACGACATAGGAGATTGATCGGATTGTKYAAAGAATCGGTTAATATCAACAAGAGATTGAGAATCTCTGAGAGAATATCACACCTACCACTCCATCAAATATGAGGGAGAAAAAGAAACATGAGGAAACCATGTGAATACAAGATAGAACGACAAGTCCACGCGRTGGACGAGTTGTTCAAGAAAGCAACATAGCTCTGGATGAAGCTAGAAGAGGATAGACACCTCCAACAGTGGGACTAGGAAGGAGAAAGGATAAGTATAGCTATCTAGGACCTCAAGAAGAGTCATAAAACAATGTCAATCATGGAGCACGTGAAAGGGGGGAAAGACATGAAGAAACTGCAGGCATAACTCATAAATGCATAGACACAGAAAAAGGAGCACCAGGCTCAAATGGAACCACTCCAAGAGTGAGCAACAAATGTCATTGCACAAAAAGAGGAAGACAAAACATATATGGCACAAACCTAGGTAGAGTGTGCAGGAATGGTCAGCGATGACATTGTTATACAGGCACTAGAAGAACTCAAGGAGAAGACCACGCAAGCCCAAACAAAAGTAATGGAGCTCACAGAGAAGTTCCAAGCGATTTCAAGGGAAATTGACGAGGCACATGGAGGTTAGGTGGTTTAGGAAAAGTCACATGTCAGTGTTGGTGGCCTATTTAAGGTAGGCCAAAGTGGAAAGAAAGGCTATTTTTGGAATGAAGGAATGCACGAGGAAAGTTATAGCTGGAAGGAAGAGCAACACATGTCCATTCATGGAATACCTAATGATCTTAGGGTTATGGTTTTTGTAATACATTGTAATGGTTGGTGAGCCATAAACGTATATATAGAGTTTCTTAGAATATTTTTGGTGAATATAGACAGACACAAAGACCAGAGAGTAGAGGGAGAGGGAGAGAGCGGTTAAGTGAGGTAGAGACAT
>JASDQU010681535.1:54097-70406 GCA_032191745.1 Picea mariana
TTTGCCCAATCTATAATAATTAGATATATCAAGGGGCTCAACAAGAAGCAAGTAAGGAGTGGCCACTCTCCTCCATTCTTCACTCAGCCGGAAATTTTCTGGTAACCAGATTTGATCCCACAAAGCTGCAAGTTCCAGCCTCGTGAGGTTAGCCTGGAAGTCTACAACACGCCGTTTCTTGTTTTAGAAGGAATCGTAGTAACCAAGGCCATTCATCAAACATTGGCTACGATACTCTTCTAATCGATTGATGCATACTTCTATCTTTTGTATTGATTCCCTCTCCAGATTGTACGCGTTATCCCTCTGCTGCTCCTCAGCGCGTGTGTCCATTAATCTGACATTATATACACAAACCAACAAGTCAGTAATCCTCTGCTACATAACATTACTTTGCATTTGTCCAAGAAAAACTGCAGATCGATGTATATATTGTGTGAATTTACAATATACCCTGGCTCAGAAGTCGAACAACCTGCAGTGAGCTCCGCCATGTTATGAGATGTATCCCCCCACACTAACTGCACTTCAAGAATCCCTTTGTTTTGGGCGATCGTGGGAGCTGTGGCAAGAGAATGTGAGATGCCTGTAAACCCTTCTATTCTTTTTCTGGGATGTTGAAGAGCATAGTGATTGTCTGCAACTAACCCTAATTGTCCTAAGCATATCATTTAAATATTCCTGCATATGTGGAATTACACCGACTGATCCTTTGAATACTGCTGAATCTGACCATCTATTAAAATGTAAAAAACTAAAATGTGCGATCAGAAAGAACATAGAAACTCACCTTGTCACTATACACAGGGATGGATGGGATTGATATAGACTGTAAGATTCCACTGATGGCCAACGGTTCCAACGTTAATACAATAGTAATGATAAGGCGTTAGCTAAACTTTCTATTTTTTTATTTTTTTTTATTGGAATCTGGCCATATAAATTTGGGTAAAAATTTTATTTTTGGTTTTTTAAATTGCATTTATGAATATATAAATGGATTAGGTCCTGTTGAAAAAATCTTTTAAGAACTTAGATTATACAAAGTTAGCTACTCAAATCTGTAGATCCAACCATTTTTCATTGAATTTCGAATAAAATCAAACAAAAAAAATACTCAAAAACTTTCAAAAAATAAAACGTTTAAACTACTACCAATAATAATAATACTTACATTTTACACGTAAAAAAATAATATATAATCACAAGTTAACGAAGGTCCTACTATTGTATCCCATCAACGGATGAGAGATTTCCTTTCTAAAGAGCCTTTGACACATAATGTAGATGTGTGAGAACCAGCTTGCGAGCATCCACTCTTTTTGAGTATAATGATGATTCTTTTTTATGATATTTTTAGACTTTTTGCGAAAATCTGATCAGAAATTGCTAAATTTAAGTAATTTTTTTTTGTGTGATCAAAATATTCCAAAACTTTTCAATGTAAGTTTTTATTTTCAGAAATAGATTTTAAAAATAAAAAATAATAATTTTATGTAAATTTATATAAAAAAATAAAATCGATAAAACACACTTAGAGATAAAACACACTTAGACAAGGCCTTTTTCCCTTCTAATTTAAAAAAGCCTTGGTACAGCGACATGACATCACCGTAGATGTGTGAGAACCTTCGGGGAAGTTTACACGAGAAAATTTCTAAAAGCGAAAGTTAAAGTACAAGATATTTAGACTATTCAGAATGTTGCATCCACTTTTACTTTTGTTGAGTAGTTGAAGAGTACTTTTGTTTATCTTTGCTTATTGCAGAAGATTTCTGGATGCTACCATGAATTCTGAACTTTGGTCATAGACACAATTATTGATAATTTTATTGAAGAAGATTTATGGATGTTACCAAGAACTTTAGTCATTGACACAATTAATGATAATTTTATAGAAGAAGATTTCTGGATGCTACCATGAACTCTAGTAATCGACACAATTATTGATAATTTTATAGCAGAAGATTTCTGGATGCTACCATGAAGTCTAGTCATCGACACAATTATTGATAATTTTGATGCCCATGAAAATTTCTTAGAAATAGTTGAAGATGAAGTAGCCATTTTTTAATTAGTGAATCAATTAATGTATTTATGAGATCAATTAATGTATTTATGAGATCTGTTAAGCTTTGTCATTAGTGAAAAATATTGATTGAAAATGCATGATTGTTAAGATATTAACCATGTTCTCATAAGCTATAAGCTATTACATGGTATTAGGATTTTAAAAAGATTAATCTTGAATCTGAATTGGATTGATGATTGTTAAGATATTAGCCATGTTGGCATAAGCTATTACATGGTATTAGGATTTCAAAAAGATTAATATTGAACTTGAATTGGATTGATGGTAGGAGGGTGACATTGTGAGTGTGGGAGTTGAAGTAACTCGTAGTTTGCACGGTTTACCTCAACATTCCATTAATCGGAAATTTGTTTTTATAAAAGGTGGGGTGGTTGGCGAGTTGTCATATATAGTGCAAGAGAGGGGTCATGGTGTACTACTTGGGCACATATAGTGCAAGAGAGGGGCCATGGTGTACTAATTGGGCACAAGATGGGGGAAGCTTTTTATCATCTTAGGTTATGGTGTACTACTTGGGAAGAGGATAAGTTCCAAACTTAGAATTTTTTGATAAAATTGGATTTTTAGTTCCTTAAGATATTGAATAAGAAAAGAAAGATGAGTCTCTATTTCTATTGTGTTCAAATCTAATTATACAATTGTGTATATGAATACATGTGTTTTAAATCCATTGCATTTGCCTGCAGTGTGGTTATTGGTAGTTTCTTGCAAGTTCTATGTGAATTTCTATTGTGTATCTCTAACAACCAACCTAGGTTTGCATCAAGTGCTATCATAGAATCCAGTGGTATCAATGATGTGTAAACGGTATCATGGTGTAATTATTTTAATTCCATGGTTYTATATGAATATCTAATAAATTATATGTGTTCCCTCGGTAAACAAAAGCTTATAGGTTCTCAAAATATCATACAAATTCCTGTTGAAAATCCAGAAGTTCTCATAAAATAATGAGTTCTCCTTAGGTTTGATGGCCCATCTTTTCAAGGTTTCCATAAATTCTATYGTCATGGGCATCTAGACTTTATCATTTAAATCCTCCAGGGCTATGGTGCTCACTACGACATTTTTTAGGGTCGTTGAAATGATAAGGCACTCTCCTCCTTGTTCATCTTGATGCTTCAGTCTTTGGGCTTGGGGCCAAATATGATGATCATCCAACATGAAACCCACAACAACATCAACAACATTTTCAAGTGGTTGAAATGTAAGATCAATGATCAAATTTGAAGGGATACTCTTAATTTCATTTTGAAGGGTATATATTTTCATTCAACCCTTCCATGATGAAAGGTTGAAAAAATAGGTGTACTTCAGCTTATAAGTGTAAACTAGGTACACAGTACAAAAAAATATTCTAAATAAAATATTTCCCTTCCAATTATTTAAAATGTTAAAATTTAAGGAACGACTAGATAAACAAATTGAAATTTCGATAGAAAGTAATAGTAAAAATCCTTTGTAATCTCAAATATAACCTTTTGATGGGTTATAAAAATCCATAACCATTGAGCATGCCCCATTCCTACTTAACCATGTGAATCATGTTCATTTTATATATAGTTAGAAAAGAAGAAATTTTAGTATCTTGAGGTCTTTGTTGAATTGTGACAATCCTATCAAAATAATATAAAATAAATGAAGAGACCTTACTTGCATTATAGGCCTCTAGGAACATGACAATCTAGCATGAACACATCCATTGCTTATTATTTAAGTTAAGATGTTTATGATTTGGAGCTTCCCAAGATCAATGAAACATGAAGCAAAATGAAATTACTCATCAAGACCACCAAGTACGCTATTTTATTGAGGGTATGGATTGTTTACATTCTCTCTCAAACCATGCGAAAATGAGTGATAGAGTGGGGTGTTAGAGCATAATCCCTAATGTGTAAGTTTGATTATAATATAAATTATCTTACCTTCTCCCTAGATTTCTTAAGAATCCCACCTAGCTGCAAATATCTTGTTTCAACAATTAATGCTACACCAGATACATATCCTTAATATTGGGATTAGTATGAGTTAGCGAGAAAGAGAGCTATCCGGGAATTCTCAAAATATTTACAAAGTAGCATCACATTCATGTCAGTGTTGCTAGAAATAAGAAGAACATAACATAGGAAATCACATTATGGCAAGTGTCAGAGGTAAAGATAACAAAGAAAATAGCATTATGGTGAGTGTGGGATTCAAAAAAATGAAGTATGTATACTACATGCAATGCCAATCCTTATAATGACAAGAATTGGCAATGCTTATAACACACGAATTCAAGTGGGGATTCATAAAAACAAGGTTTCTAATCTTCTTTGGTAAGATTTCATTAAGTGACACATAAACTATTGTAAACACCAATATGGTGGTAGAATATTTATCTAGGTGTGAGCTATGTGATGTATTTCATGTTGTGGAAAGGTACATCATGGAAGGGTAAACCATATAAGGGAATAGATAAGAGTCAACTT
The DNA here is from genome assembly GCA_032191745.1 of Picea mariana. Classification (NCBI taxonomy): domain Eukaryota; kingdom Viridiplantae; phylum Streptophyta; class Pinopsida; order Pinales; family Pinaceae; genus Picea; species Picea mariana. The sequence continues at coordinate 58,661 of JASDQU010681535.1, forward strand.
GATCTGTAAACGAGAGGCTTATATCCTCACCAATTCACCAACATGGAAATATTTTTAAAACAAATATAAGCTTATCTCTTTTGATAACGGAAAAGACTCGATCATCCAAGCCACAAGTCGAGTCGGTCTAAATAAAGATGAAGTCTACTACTTGGAAGATGCAAGATACCAGATATAATAAATACATAGAACAGAAATAAAATGCTAGAAATGGCAGAATAACAGTAATATAACCAGCATAATCTCCACAATAACACATAAATGATATAAGAACAACAACATAAATAGAACTTTGATTCAGAAAGAAATGTTCACAGGCCTCTTCGAGGGGGCAACCTCCAGTCGAGCAGCGCTCTGTTAAAATAATCTCCCAGCTAGGGTTTTCATACCCTCCACCCTTATTTATAATAAATATGTCTATCAAGAGAAGCATCTAGAGGAAGATCCTTCTAGAAGAGGAAGCTTCTATTAGGTCTTCTTACATCCGCCTTATTCTATTTTATTGAAAGGCCTTATTAATATTGACCTTTATTACATCCGAATATATTGATCTACCTATGTGTGGGTTAGGACCCTAACATGTCCTCCCCCTTAAAAAAAACATTGTCCTCAAGGCTTGAGATGTGGAAACTGCTGTAGAATGGTAGCTGGTTCCCAAGTGGCATTTGCTGGAGTCATATCTTTCCACTGGACTAGCACTTCCTTGATGGTTCTCTGACGTAGGCGACACTCATGCTGGTCCAAAACTGCTTCTAGCTCTAGCCAAATGGATCCTTCTTCAGCAAACTCTGGAAGGTGGGTTTGAATTTTCCACTTGGTTCCAATCACCTTCTTTAAGCATGAAACATGAAAAAAAGGATGTAGCTTCCACTGACTGGGCAGAGCTAACTGATATGTGACTTGTCCCACATGCTTGAGAACTATATAAGGACCATAAAATTTGGACGCTAGCTTCTGACAATGCTCAGCCTTGAGGGAAGTTTTCTTCTATGGTTGCAGTCACAGAAACACCTGATCCCCTTTTGCAAATTGGCATTCAGAGCAACCTTGATCTGCTTAATGCTTCATGCAATTCTGTGCCATGACCAAGTTCTCTTTAAGGGTACAAAGAATATCCTCTCGAACTGTAAGTGTTTGGTCAACCTGGACCTTTGAGGTACCCGGTAAGTATGAGAGAATTGAAGATGGCTTCTATCTATATACTGCTTCAAAATGAGTCATGCGAGTAGCTGTATGGTAGGAAGGTTTTACCACCATTCGGCTAGGGGTAACCATTGAGCCCACTGATGTTGTTTTTCAGAGGAAAAACACCTCATATATGTTTCCAAACACTTGTTGACAACTTTCGTTTGACCATCATCCTAGGAATGATAAGCTGAGCTGAGATGCAATTGGATGCCTTGTAGCTTAAAAAGTTCTTGCCAAAAATTGCTTGTGAAAGTTGGGTCACGATCAGAAACAATTGAGTGTGGCATGCCATGAAGCTTGAAGACATGGTCCATGAAAATTTGACCTACCGTGGATGAAGTAAATGGGTGTTGAAGAGTGCAGAAATGAGCATACTTAGAAAGGAAATTCACAACAACCATTATGACTAATTTATTCCCAGATTTGGGTAAGCCGATAATAAATTCCATAGAGATATCCTTCCAAAAAGTAGGTGGAATTAGAATTGGTTGTAGTGTGCCCGGAGATTTGACTATTTCTCCCTTGTTGCATTGACACACCTCACATTCAACGAAAAAATTACAGGTGTCCTGTTTCATACCATCCCAGAAAAAAGAACGTTTGACCCTATCATATGTTTTGGTGAACCTTGAGTGCCCTGTTGTGGGTGTAGCATGAAGCTCAGAAAGTACCGTGGATTTAAGCTTTGATTGTTTGCTTAAATAAAAATGGCCTTTGTAGCAAAGCTCATCATGGATCCAAGAGTACCCTGGGGGAGCCGGAGCCTTGTTCTGCAATTGCTGAATTAGATGTGAAATTTTGGGATATTGAAGCCATTCTTGGCACACATCTTGGAGCCAATCTGGTACAATGAAGGAAAGAGAAAAAAGGGATCCTTCTTCTTCATATTTTCAGGACAGTGCATCCGCCACTACATTGTCTTTGCCCTTCTTGTAAATGATCTCATAATCGTATCCAAAGAGCTTAGTCACCCATTTTTGTTTCTCCTGGGACGAAATGCATTGTTCCGGAAAGTACTTGAGGCTTTGATGGTCGTTCTTAATTTGAAAGCGTTGCCCCAAGAAATAAGGGTGCCATAGATCAACGACATGTAGAATAGCCAACATTTCCTTTTCATAAATGGGTTTGCCCAGATTCCTTTCAGACAATTGCTTGCTGGTGAAGGCCAAAGGTTGACCCTCTTGCATAAGGATAGTGTTGATTCCTTTCCCTGGGGCATCACATTCCAACACAAAGGTCTTTGTGAAATTAGGAAGGTCCAGAACTGGAGTGGTGCACATGGTTGTCTTCAATGTTTGAAAAGCTTGAGCAGCGGTTGGAGTCCAAGTGAAAGAGTTCTTTTTTAGGAGAGTAGTGAGAGGTGTTGTAATCTTTCTGTAGTTCTTAACAAACTTGCGATAATACCCTATTAAGCCCAGAAATCCATGCAAGCTTCTGAGAGTCTTTGGGTGCGGCCAGTCTTGCATAGCTTCAATCTTTTTTGGGTCCACCCAAACGCCATCCTTGCCAACCATATGACCCAAGTATTCTACTTCTGAGGCACCAAAGAACATTTAGACTGTTTCAATAAAAGTTGGTGCTAAGAGAGTAGATGGAACTTGATCCACATGAGTAAGATGGTTTGTCCAGGTTTTTCTATAGATGAGGATATCATCAAAGAAAACTAAGACAACATGATAGAGAAAGGGACGAAAGACATGATTCATGAGGCTTTAGAAGGTGGAGGGGGCATTACACAAGTGAAAGCGCATGACCAAAAAATCATAGTGGCCCTCATGAGTGCGAAAGGTCGTCTTCCTATTTCATACGTATCTGGTGATAGCCCGAGCAAAGATCAAGTTTAGTAACGAATTGGGTGCCACTCAATTCATCCAGGAGGTCATCAATGATAGGAATGAGAAATTTGTCTTTAATGGTCAGTTTATTGAGGGCACGGAAGTCAGGACACATTCTCCAAGAACCTTCTTTCTTCAGGACCATGACTACAGGAGAAGAGTAAGGGCTCATACTAGGGTGAATAACACTTGCATTAAGGAGTTTTTGGACCATTTTCTCAATTTCATTTTTTTGTGAGAAGGGGTGGCGATATGGACAAATATTGGGAGGAAGGCTTCCAGGTACAAGGGGAATGGAATGATCATGAACACTCTAGGAAGGAGGGAGTCCTTGGGGAGTGGAAAATACCATTTCATGTTTAGAAAGGAGGGCTTGGAGGTCATGCAGTACTGGGGGTGTCTTTGTTGCTTGTATAGCATGGAGTTGGGCAATGACACCATAATGAATTTTTTTTAGCAACTTTTCCATGCGATGTGAACTAATGACCTTAGGTGAACCAACAGTGATGCCTTGGAATTTATATTGGTGACCTTCCTGGTTGAATTGCATGGTTAATGCCTTAAATTCCATGAGAATGGGACCCAAAGTTCTTAGCCAGACTACACCCAACACAATGTCACAACCACCCATGTCGATAGAAAACATATAGGATTTGAGGTGGTAGTCACCGATTTGGAGACGCACATTTTCACAGCACACTCCACATTTCATGGAACCACCATTGGCAATCATGATTTGGAAATTGTTGACAGCATGGATGTAGCAATGAGTTTCTTGGGCAACGTGCCAATGAATAAAATTATGGGTGCTTCCACTATCAACCAAAATGATGACCTTCCGATGCTTGATGTAACCAATTAACTTGAGGGTTTGGGGAGCGGAGAAGCCGATGAGAGCATTGAGGGAAATGACGGGTTCTACTCCGGGAGGGTCTGAGGGAGGGGTTATGTCAGTGATTTCAGGTGACTCAGACACAAGGGGGGTTTCAACATCCTCTTCCAAAATATCCTCAAAGATGTCCATAAAAATCTTTTGTTCCTTACACTTGTGGCCCAAGAAATATTTGTCATCACAATTATAACAAAGGACTTTGAGTTGGCGTTCACCCATTTTATCCCTGGTCAATTTTTGGATCTTTAATGGGGAAGAGGGAGTAGTGGGAGTTACGGGTTTAGGGAGAGGGATAAAGGAAGGTTTTGGTTTTGAGAGGATACAACTTGTTGTGCTTCTTTATCTTTTTTAGTAGCCTCCACCCAACTTGAAGGTCGAGCCATGAGGACATGGGCCCGAATCTCCTCCTTGAGGCCACTGATAAAACACTCTCGAAAGAAAGCATCAGTCACGCCCTCTGTTCATAAATCCAGTCGCTCAAATGCATCTATGAAGTCTTTGACTGTTCCTGATTTTTTCAATTTTGTCAAGCGGCCCAAATGGTTGGTGTCAGTGTCAAAGCGTTCATAAAGCTCAGTCACAAATTGGGTCCAAGCAATATACCCTTGACGGGAAGTTTTTCTCCATTGCCACCATTGCCAACGTTCTTGATCCAGATGGAGAACACCATACTGGAGTTTGGCCAAGTCATCTGTAATGTCGTATAAAGAGAAATAATGTTCCATTTGGGTGACCCATCCAGTGGGGTCTGAGCCATCAAATTTGGTTACATCCACCCGCGAAAGGCGTAGGTCACATTGAAAGTGATGGGGCTAAAAGGTATGGGAATGGGAGGAATGTTAACCTTCAGTCTTTGGAGGTGTGTTAGGGAAAGGGTCATCGGTAGGGATATTCAATTTAGTGCAGAGTGATGCAAGGACAAATTCAAGCTGGGTGGTCAATTCTTGTTTGACTTCCACAATTGAGGACTGCACGGATGCATTTATGGTTGTATTGATGAATGCATCGAGGGAGGTAACAGTATCACTTAGTTGTTTCACTTCTTTTTGGGTCTCTAGGAAACTAGATTGCAAGGTGTTGAAGTGAGACTCCAGTTCTTGGCTACGAGTATGGGCCATGAGGATGGGTGAACTAAAAAGGGGCGGGCGGGGTCAAAATTTTTTCTGAAAAACGATATGGATGAATGTGATAAGGGCAAAGAGATAAATCCAATGGAATAGGTCTCAAATAATGGTGAAAACATTTCCAAAGTTTTTTTTTTTTTTTTTTACACCTGCAGAGTTATACTCCGGTCTGAAGAATACAGGAGTAATGAAATCCCCAAATTCTTAACCAGAAAGAAATGTGTATTTACATGGCAACCTGAACACAGTTGCGCAACAATAGATTTGGTCAGTTTTAATTTTTTTATGTTTCTGTCCCCCAAGGGTTAGGTATTCAAGGGTTCTACAGACAAGGGTTTGCCCTGTGCTATAACTCTCTGATACATGTGCGGGGTCCAACAATAGTACTCAGACCAATATCTTAGGGCACTAACTAAGGAGGATAGACCATACCCTTATTCGTACTACCCAACTACCCAGGTACTAGAGAATATATTCCCGAGTGTTGTTCTCGGTGACACTATAACAGTCTAGCGGTCGATAGGTTTATCTAAAGAGGGCTTCAAGAAATCTAGGCCGATCCGTACACAGGTGTTGTTTGATGCGCTGCCACTCGAAGGGGTACCAACAGGGGTTACAAGTATGGCCAACAGGTGTGATATTAAGAACCACTTGTATTTCATGTGTGTATGAATCCCTCAACCACGGGTTTATGTGCGTAACGACAACTCTCTATGGCTTAAATACGTCGGAATACATCTCTACCCTGAAAAAAAACTCCCACAATTTTTGCCAAGGAAAGTGCTATGATACCACTTGCAAGATACCAGATATAATAAATACGCAGAACATAAATAAAATGCTAGAAATGGCAGAATAACAGTAATATAACTAGCATAATATCCACAATAACACATAAATGATATAAGAACAACAACAGAAACAACACTTTTATTCAGAAAGCAATGTTCACAGGCCTCTTCGAGGGGGCAACCTCCAGTCGAGCAGTGCTCTGTTACAATAATCTCCCAGSTAGGGTTTTCATACCCTTGACCCTTATTTATACTAAATATGTCTATCAAGAGAAGCATCTAGAGGAAGATCCTTCTAGAATAAGAAGAATCTATTAGGTCTTCTTAAATCTKCCTTATTCTATTTTTTTGAAAGGCCTTATTAATATTGACCTTTATTACATCCGAATATATAGATCTACCTATGTGCGGGTTAGGACCCTAACAGAAAATTATATTGGAAACAAGCTAGAATAAAGGTAARTCGAGTCGGAAAATAGAGTCAGAAGGAAGCAAGTCGAGTCGGAAAATTGAGTCAGAAGGAAGCAAGTCAAGTTGGAAAATTAAGTTAGAAGGAAGTAAGTCAAGTCAAAGGTAAAAAAAGTCGACGAAGTCGATTTGAACCAAGTTGGGTCGACCCAATCGAGTCAAATCGACCAGAAGAAAATCCATTCGAACCGTGGGCAGATCTAGTCGACTTCAAAATTATAGACAATCCATTCAAGAAGATTAAATGACCAATGCTGGAGTTGAAATGCCTATAGGGGAGTTGGTTCGACCGACAATGAAGAGTACATTTCATAGGTTTGATTATCAACTATGAAGGAAAATGCTTGGGGAGGTGATTTTAATAACCCACGATGCATACAAATGCCCAAGGATATTTTATCAACCTAGAGAAATAAAAAAATATGAATTAAAGTCAACTTTAACATCCCCAAACAAATAAAAAAGTAGAAAAGTTGACTTGAGCATTCATGGATAGACAAAAACATATGGGGGGCGAAATTGATAGTAGGAAAATTGTCAAAATGTCTATATGGTCTATGGGTAGCTAGAAAACACCCATACAACCCCACATTTCTGAAGATACTTCATGTATGATTTATGGGATAAAGGAAAATGCCCAACAAAGTCGATAATTTGCCTAGCGACTCAAAAAAATGAAATTAGAAACACCCAGTAAAATAGAAACATATCGGGAAGGATGGTCATCAATTTCCAACTCAATTCAATGTATGCTTGCAGTTAAATATTTGTTAGCTTGTTTATTTACCCATGATAACCATATTAATATAAAATGAGCTCAAACAATAATTGACACAAAGTTCTCTTTGCAAAAACAAAACACAAACAACCATTATTTGACAGTGCATATCATTTAACATTCCTAAATAATACAACCACAAACAATCAGCACACATAAAATCAGAATTTACCATGGAAAACGAAATGGAAAAACCAACATTCTTTGGTTTCGATCAAGCTCTTATTTATTCAACACTAGATGAGTTGCAGGCTCTCTAGTTTTTCTCCATGCTCCTCATTAACATCTGGGAAGCCTCTTTACATGGTTCACAGCCAAAGAACCCCTTTCTATTGTGGGGAAACTTATTATAGAGGATTGCTCATCGACCGAGAGGATAGTTGGAAGGCTAGGCATCCCCAATGCTTCAACTTCTCTCTAGTCTGTTCTCCTTTTCTTTATTTTTTTATCTTTTCTTCCACGTGGAAAGGGCTCATGAGAGCCTCATTTATTCTTTTACATACAACAATTTATTTCATGACCTTACATATATTACATACAAAAATGGGCACCAGTCATGACGACATGGGGCCCATCACGCCAACATGTTGATCTCCTTCATCATCCTTAGCCTTAAACTTTGTCTCTGTTGATCATTCTAGAGCCTATGCCCATAGAAAATGTTTCTTTTTATATCTGATTTGGATCACACCTCCCCATTGGGAGGATTTTGGTCCCCAAAAGTTTCCAAGGATAGATGAGGGAGTTACATATGTTGCATACAAAAATGGGCATCAATTATGATGGCATGGGGCCCTTTACGCCAACATGTTGATCTCCTCTGTCATCCATAGCCTTAAACTTTCTCTATGCTTATCATCCTAGAGCCTAAGCTGATAGAAAATTGTTCTTCTCTGATCTGATTCAGATCACACCTACCCATTGGGAGGATTTTGGTCCCCAAAATATTCCAAGAATAGATTTGGGAGCTTGCTTGTAATTTGGTTCCTCTCATACCACTTCATTTTCCTTGTAGTGTCTCCTTTGAGACCACTCTGCCACATTTCTTATTGTCTTCTAGGAGGGTTACACTCCTTGTGTTGTAACATTGTATCTTCCTTCAAATCCTCAATTTGATGAGGTGCAAGTTCTTCAACAGTCAGGAGAACCTGATGTTATTCCTCCTCATCCAACATGGAGGGTTCAAACAAATTCAAATTTCCCATGTTCACCATTGAGTTGATCTGCATATAAGTTGGAAGTTTCAGTCTGAAGGCATTCTCATTCACTTTCTCAATGATCTCAAATGGTCCATATCTAAGGGGCTTGAGTTTATTTTATTCTCCTTGCGATCATTCCCTATAGAGATAAATCCACACATGGTCTCCAACATGGAACTTATGAACCTCCCTATGTTTATCATGTCTGGATTTATGCAATTGTTGGCTCTTCTTGAGCTACTCTTGAACCCTTAGATGTATATGCCCGATCTTTTCCATAAATGTTCTTTCCTTTTGTTCTTCTCTTTGTAGCATTGTTTCTTCCTTAAACTATCCATAAAAAATATCAAATGACGAAGGAGTTTAATAAAAAAAACAAGTCTCTAAAGAAGACTTATTGGTGGAGACATGAAGTGTTCTACTGTAAGAGTGTTGAATGTAGAATATCTTCTCGTCCCAAGTCATTGGATGTTTGATGTTATAATCTCTCGACAATTGCACAAACATCATATATACTACCCTGATTTTTCCATCAGCTTGAGGATGGAAGGCATTGGAGTACTTAAACTTGGTATCCATTCTTTGCCAAAGCATTGTCCAAAATTTTCCGAAGAACCTATTGTCTCGATCAGATATGATGGAGGTTGGAAATCCRAAGTGTATCTAGACGTGGATGAAAAATAGTTCAGCTAGTTCTCATCCAGAGATTGTCTTCTTACAGGGAATGAGCACAAACRTTTTGTTGAAATGGTCTACCACGATTAATAATTAGTCATGGAATTTATGACTCATAGGTAAATCTCCAACAAAATCCATGGATATTCTCTCCCAAGGTCTGCCTAGCATTGGAAATGGCATGCACAAGCCAATTTTTTGGTTGCTTGGCTTKCTAGTGYTGTAAAGAACGAAGTCTCTAACAAACTTTTCCACCTGCTCCTACATCTTTGGAAAACACACATACCGCTACAAATTCTCCATTATCTTTGCACAACAACCTATCTTGGAGGTGGTATTCATTTCCTTCCATGAAAATGACCATCCACTCCTTTATATGCTTGTAGAATCCTTGGAAATCCTCATCTCCCTCATAATATTCACTTAGAATTTCATGAGTGAAATGCTTAGGCAACATTATCATTCCAATTGTTGCAATCTTCTTTAGAGTGCATGTTTTCTAGTATATTTCTGACTCCTTTATTTTACTTAATCAATAAATGAAATCGTTGCAAGAAGCCTAACCACATGTAATGCCTCACCTACTACATCATGTTCTGAATCCATAGATACAGAAGGGGATGATGATCTGTGCATATGATAGTCTCTTTTCCCAAGAGGTAATGCTTCCACTTTTTCACTTCTTGTAAAATCACAAAGAGCTCCTTATCATGCATGGGATATTCAGGCACTATTTCATGAAACAACTCTAAATGGTAGTACACAGGCATTCCTCCTTGCATGAGTATTGCTCCTAATGCATATACAGTAGCATTACTCTCTAGCTTAAAAGGTCATTGCAAATTTGGCATTGCTAACACTAGAGCATCGCCGATTTTCTTCTTCAAGTCTTCAAATGTTATTTTTTATGTCTTTCCCGAATGAAAACTCTTTCCTTTGGTAGTTATGAGATGAAATGTAATTGCTACTATGGAGAAGTTTACAATGAATTTCCTCAAACATTGAGTTTATCCCATGGAGCTCATAACCTCTTTCACATTGGTGGTAATAGGCCATTGGGTGATGTTTGTAATATTTTTTGGATCTACTCTCAGCTCTCGTCCTCCAATCATGTGCCCTAGATATATCAAAGAGGTATTTTCAAACTCACATTTATGTAAGTTGGGAATCAATTGAGTCTTCCTCAAGGTCTCTAATACCCGTGTCACGTGTGAGAGGTTCTATTTCCAGGTATTTTTAAAGATTAGTATCTGATATAGATATAATATTAAAAAATTAGTCAATGAAGCGACATAGCACATCATTCACTAGTATCATAAATGTTGTAGGTGCATTGCATAATCCAAAAGCAATTACTAACCAATCGTACAAACCTTGTATTGTTTCGAACATTGTCTTGCACACATATTCTACTTTGATTCTCACTTGGTCACAACCTAATTTGAGGTCCATATTAGTGTATAATATGGTTTTCTCCAATTGATCCAACAAGTCATCAATTCTTGGAAAAGGATATCTATTTCTTATGGTGATCTTATTCAAGGCATGGTAGTCAATGCACATTCTCTAGCTTCCATATTTCTTTGGAACCATGGTGATTGTTAGTTAAGATTTTATCTATGAGTTATACTTTTAGCATGATTGACCCAAGTTCAAGTCTATTAGAGATCCAACAAAGCCTCTAAAACTATCAGCCCTCCTGGTGAACTAGAAGGCAATGAGGCGCACAGAGTGCATGCGAAGCGTCACCCAAGATAGTCTTAATGGGTGATTGAAATACTCAAGTGTTTGAAGTCTAGGATGGAGTGGAGATATGAGAAGTGCGCGATGAGATCTCTGTCAAACTTATTAAAGAAATATATTATTATTMCAACTTATGCATGCAATGTGATCAACCTTATTAACTCATTCATTCATCATGCAARCATCTACTCATAAACAATAAAAGAGACACAAGCATTCAGTCACATAACACAGGTTTTACCGTGGTTCACCCCCTCCTGGGATACATCAACAAAGATCTGTCTCTCAAGCTCTTCTATTATGGTARTTCAAAAACTGCAGTGCCACGCGCTTTTCAAATCATTCTCAGTCAGGTCGGGATCTATTATGGGGAGGTTTAGATCACACCATKCTCTTCAACATGAGATCTAACCCTCAAGATATACCCTCATGACTCCCCTATAGCTCAACAATCTAAAAATATGTATCAGATTATAGTATATATGTATATCGATCTCCCCATGTCTCTACCTCACTAAACCGCTCTCTCCCTCTGCCTCTACTCTCTGGTCTTTGTGTCTCTCTGTCTTCACCAAAAAGACTCTAAGAATCTCTATATATACGTTTCTATCTCACCAACCATTACAATGTATTACAAAAACCATAACTCTAACATCGTTAGGTATTCCATGCATGCACACATGTTGCTCTTCTTTCCAGCTATAGATTTCCTCGTGCATTCCTTCATTCCAAAAATATCCTTTCTTTCAACCTTGGCCTACTTTCAACAGGCCCCCAACACTGACATGTGGCTCATCCTAAGCCACTTAACCTCTGTGTGCCTCGCCAATTTCCCTTGAAATTGCTTGGAACTTCTCTGTGAGCTACATTTCTTTTGTTTGGGCCTGTGTCGTGTTCTCCATGAGTGCTTCCAGTGCCTATACTGCAATGTCATCGCTGATCATTCCTGCACACTCTGCCTGGGTTTGTGCCATACATTTTTTGTCTTCATCTTCCTGTGCAATGACCTCTACTGCTTACTCCTAGAGTGGTTCGATTTGAGCCTAGTGCTCT
>JASDQU010681535.1:73915-88134 GCA_032191745.1 Picea mariana
GTATGGTGACTTTCAAGTTGCGAATGGTCAATTGTCCTTGTACAACTTCAGTCATCTCCCATTGATCATCCCTCTAATTTCTATGCCTCTTAAATCCTTAAACTGTACATCTCCCCCATCTGTGACATCTTTCACTTCGTGTGTTCCTAACCAGTGCATTCTGAGTTTTCCTATATGTTGAAGGGATTTACTATCATACATCAATACTAAGTATCCTTGAAATTTTAGCTTTTGATATGTCTGTCATGCCAACATTTGTCCCTTCCTTCCTGAACTTCTTGGTGGAACCTTGCTAGGATCCTATCTTCATCCATGACCATCAGTTGATTTAGCCTGTCCTGTATTGTGCCTCGTTCTGTCATGTTCGTGATTGCTGCTACACGCAGACAGTGTACAAAAAATTCTAATTGAAACACTATTTCTTGTCCATATATCAATATGAATGGTGCGTGTCCTGTCAACTTCTTCCATGTGGTCCTGTATTCTAACCATACTGCTGGTATTTTTAGGTCCCAATCATCCCTATTGACATTAGAAATCTTCGTCGGTGCATTTTCCAAGATTTTGTTAAAGGCTTCTAATGTTCTATTTTCTTGCGGATGATATGGTGTACTCTTTTGATGATGGACTTCAAATTCCTCAGTCATAGACTTAATAGTGTTGTTAATGAAGTGAGTGTCTTGGTCACTCATCAAAATCCTTGGGTAACCAATTCTAGTGATTACTTGCTCAAATAGAAAGTGTGTTATTGTCTCTAAACTGCAATATTTTACTGGTGCGTCTTTCTCCCATATTGTCAGGTAATCTATCACGGTAATAATGTACCTTTCTCCTATCCTATTTATTGGTGGGTTAATTGGTCCCACAAAATATATTTCCCATTTTTCAAAAACCTGCAAAGTTGCCTATGGTCGCAAGGGAATATCGTCCCTTCTATTTGGTTTACCAACCCTCTAACATACATCACATCTCTAACAATACTCTTTCGAGTCTCTGTGAATGGTCATTCTGCGCGGTTTATTTGCCTGCGTAATGTCCTCCTTCTATCCCCTCATGGGTTTCTGCTAATATCCTTGGTCTTTCATGTTCTATAACACATCTTCTCAAGATGCTATATGCGCCCATTTTGTATAAGTGTCCTGCAATCAGCTAATAGTCTACAACCCAGAATACTAGGTTTTTCTTCTATGAGGTGTTGTATTCCTATGGTGCAGTTCCTATACTCAAGTACTGGATGATGTCTGCAAAGAATTCATCAGTGATATGAACTGAAAATAACTGTGCATCCAAAAAAAAATCATCTAAGTTAGTAGGTTCCTCTTTGTTCATAATCCTTGACAGGTGGTCTGGTCCTGCGTTCAACTTCCCAAGCTTCACTATGACCTCAAAGTCAAAGTATTGAAACAATAGTAACCATCGACATATTCTCCCCCCCAATACTACCTTGTTGACTAGGTACTTAAGGGTTGAATGATCTGTGAACATATTAAATTTTTTTCCCAATAAGTAATGTTTGAACTTTTGAAGTACGTAGACCATAACTAGGCCTTCCCTCTCTTTATTATTATAATTATCCTCTTATTCTTACAGTTTTGTGCTAACAAATGTTATAGGACGATCCAAATCTCCTACTCCTGGCAGTGCCAAAATAGCTCCAAGTGCTATGGCTGATGCATCTATGTGTACGTGGAATGTCTTCTCCGAGTCTGGAAATACTATTATTGGCGCTATTGCCATATTTTCTTTCAACGTATCTAGACTATGTTGACAATCCTCATTCCACTGGAACTTTGTATCTTTTCTTAACATTTTCTCCATTGGCGTGATTATCTACACATGCCCTTTGATAAATTTTATGTAGTATCATGTGTTCCCCAATGTTTCTCTTAGTTGACGGACTGTTTTTGGTGGTGGCAGGTTTACGATTACTACAATTTTTACAGGATCTACTAGTAACCCTTGCTTTCATACTATATGGCCCAATAATATCCTAAACAGTGTTCCGAAGATGCACTTATTGATGTGTAATGATATCTAACTATGCCTACATATTTCCAACATCATCCGCAAGACCTTTACATGGTCTTTCAATAGACTATAGACTATCCAATCGTCCAAGTATACTTCTATAAACTGGTGGATAAATTCCTTAAATGAAGCTATGACTACTCTGGAAAATATTGTTGGTGCATTCTTCAGTCCAAACGACATAAATTTCTACTAGTAGGATCCCCATTCTGTAGAAAACATGGTATTTTATCTATCTTCCTGTGCTATCTTGATCTGGTGGTAGCCAGAGAATCCATTAGTGAATGAGTAAACTTTGTGTCCTCCAACGTTCTCTAACACTTCATCTGTGAAAGGTGTATGGAACGGGTCATGTAGGCATGCATCATTCAAATTCATTAATTCGACGCATATTCTTATCCCTCCTTGTTTTTTCTCTTTAACTACCATGAGGCTTATCCATTCTGATTCTTCAACAAGTTCTATGATGCTGGCTTTGAGCATCCTATCAATCTCAGCACTGACTTTTTTCTTATATATCAGATTTAGTTTGTATGGTTGTTGTTTGATCGGTCTTGCCTCATCTTTGAGTGGTATATTCATTTCACCTAGCTCTCTTGCTATGCCCTTCATTTCTGTATATGTTCTGGGGAACAGGTTTCTCTACTCACGTAGTAACTCTTTTATGATTTCTACTTTTTGTTCATCCCAGTAGTCTCCAATGCTGGCCATTTTTGGATTCTCAACTATCCCGATGTTGAATTTTTTCACCTTGATCGACAGAAAAATTACTTATGATTCAGAGATGGACCTTCCATTTTTATTTCCCCTTCAGCTTCCTGAATCTGGATATCGTGTGAACCGTCTTCATATAGTACATTTTCACGTACATGGTAGCATGACAAAAACTCTTTCACTATCTTTCTGTTCTGTTGTTGTTCTTTTGTGATGATTTCGAATTTTGGTTCCTTAATAAATATCACCCCTCTTATTTTCTTAAGTGTTGAATCTATGTTGGGGTTCTCATGCTTGAATGAGAAAGTGGCTGTAAATTTGTTTTGTAGTACTGTCCAACTCGTAGTTCCTCTGCACAGTTTCTGGTCTGTATACCAATTTGTTGGGATTCCATTTAGTGTATTTATGAAATGATGAGGCCATTCCTCTGGGGGTGTCATTTTCCACAGGTCTTACATTGGTACCAATCCTTGATTGTTTCCTTGTCTGGTCTTGAGTGCTATATCGAGTGCTAAGAGTCTCTGATTTTCTAACACTTCAACTTCATAAAGTGTCAATATTGCTTCTAGACAATTTACTCCATGGAAGATGTGTGGTTCCCTCATCTCTATAGATACCCATTTTATTGCGCAATCTATTCCTGCACATATTCTTGTAGAAACTTTGTGTAGCCTCTGTTGCTAATTATCTAAACCTGTATATGACTATGTCTCACATGAGGTAATGCCTTGCCAACTGAATATCCCATCTGCAGTTGGTTTTACGTAATCCTCATCTCACGCAGTTGTCCTGTACAACTGGCTGATTTCCTCCAAGTCCAAGAAAGTAGGCTCTACAAACCTCTCCCCTTCTAATGGATCTAACAGTGCAATGACCATATATTCTCCTTACTCAACTATCATTTTCCATGTTTTCAAGTTGATTATGGCCTGGTTATCGAATTCCCAATCCAAACCGAGAAATGTTGGGTAAGGTGTTATGCCATCCACTATTTCAATCACTTCAAAGTCTGCTTTAGTGCACACTGCATCCAAGTCTACTGTTACACCTTTTAGTCTCCCTATTGGTAGAAATCTATGTTGGTTAGCCAATTTCAACTGAACGAGTGAATATGCTAATGTGGTCTCTCCCATGCATTGCTATGTTTTCTTGGATAATACATTGACCTCGAATTCGAGATCCTGTATGATATATCCCATGTTGAAATCTATGATGTTGGCATTCAAACTGAACTCCCCACTTGTTCTTCTCCTTTTATCTAGGTGATTGACTGTATTTTGTTCTAGTTTTTTGTCTATCTCTATGCTACATCTTTTTAATATATTTTTCAATATTTTGACAGAGGATGGATCATTTATTAATTTTACACATGATTGCAGAAAGCCTTTGATTGTACTTACTTGTTTTGGGGGTTTCATTTCTTTGGTCTGATCCAATGATGTAGGCATATTTTCCTTTGGTACTTCCTTAGTCTATTGCACAGTTGAATTCTACGCAATTTTGACCTTCACAAATTCTTGTCTTGCTTTCTTAAATATCTTATTCTCGTTCTACGCATCGAACTGCTTCCTTGGTTCAACGTTCTTCTTCACCCATTGGGGTTGTGCTATCTCTTTCTAGTCTCTATGAATGGTCGTCCACCATAGTCCTGCACGCAATACATTCTATGTGGTTTCTTTGCATGTGTAATGTCCTCCTGCTATCCCCTCATGGGTTTCTGCTAAGATCCATGGTCTTTAATGTTTTAGAACACAACCTCTCAAGATGTTATCTTTGCCCATTTTGTATAAGTGTCCTGCAATCAATTTATAGTATATGGCCCAGAATAATAGGTTTTTCTTCTGCATGGTATTGTATTCCAGTGGTGCAGTTCCTATACTCAAGTACTGGATGATGTCTGCAAAGTATTCATTGGTGATTTGAACTGAAAATAACTATGCGTCCAGAAAGTTTTCCTCTAAGTTGGTAGGTTCCTCTTTGTTTGTGATCCTCGACAGGTGGTCTGGTCCTGCGTTCAACTTCCCTGGCTTCACTATGAATTCAAAGTCAAATTCTTGAAATAGTAGTAACCATCGACATATTCTCCCCCCAAACACTGGCTTGTTGACTAGGTACTTAAGGGTTGAATGATCTGTAAACATATTAAAATGTTTTCCCAATAAGTAATGTCTCAACTTCTGCAATGCGTAGACCATAGCTTTGCCTTCCCTCTCTTTAGTGATATAATTATGCTCTTATTCTGACATTTTTCTGCTAGCAGATGTTATAGGATGATCCAAATCTCCTGCTCCTGGCTGCACAAAAATAGCTCCAAGTGTTATGGCTGATGCATCTATGTGTACGTGGAATGTCTTCTCCCAGTCTGGAAATACTAGTATTGGTGCTATTACCATCTTCTCTTTCAATGTATCCAAATTGTGTTGACAATCCTCTTTCCATTGGAACTTTGTATCTTTTCTTAACATTTTATCTATCCACGCGGTGATCTGCACATACCCTTTGATAAATTTTATGTAGTCTCATGTGTGTCCTAATGTTGTTGTTAGTTGACGGATTGTTTTCAGTGGTGGCAAGTTTACGATTACTGCAATTTTTACAGGATCTACCAGTAACCCTTGCTTGCATACTATATCACCCAATAGTATCCCAAACGATGTTCTGAAGATGCACTTCTTAATGTGTAATGATATCTGAGAGTGCCTACATCTTCCCAACATCAACCACAAGACCACGACATGGTCTTTCAATAGACTATATATTGTCCAATCATCCAAGTATACATCTATAAACTGGTGGATAAATTCCTTAAATGTAGCTATGACTACTCTGGAAAATATTGTTGGTGCACTCTTCAGTCCAAACGACATGAATTTGTACTAGTAGGATCCCCATTCTGTAGAAAACATGGTCTTGTATCTATCTTCCTATGCTATCTTGATCTGGTGGTAGCCATAGAATCCATCAGTGAATGAGTAAACTTTGTGTCTTCCTAATTTCTCTAACACTTCATCTGTGAAAGGTGTAGGGAACGGGTCATGTAGGCACGCATTGTTCAATTTCATTAAGTCGACGCGTATTCTTATCCCTCCTTGTTTTTTCTCCTGAACTACCATCAGGCTCATCCATTTTGATTCTTCCACGGGTTCTATCATGTCGGCTTTGAGCATCCTATGAATATCAGCAATGACTTTTTTCTTATATATCAAATTTAGTCTGTATGGTCATTTTCAGATCGGTCTTGCCTCAAATCTGAGTGGTATCTTCATTTCACCTATCTCTCTAGCTATGCCCTTCATTTTTGTAAACGTTGTGGGGAAAATATCGCTCTACTCACAGTAACTCTATTATGATTTCTACTTTTTTTTCATCCTAGTACTCTCCAATGGTAGCCATTTTGGGATTCTCAACTATCCCAATGTTGACTTTCTTCACCTTGATCGGTGCAACAATTACTTCTGATTCTAGAGGTGGACCTTCCACTTCTCTTTCCCCTTCATCTTCCTCAATATGGATATCGTGTTGATCGTCTTCATCTGGTATGTTTTCCTATACATGGTAGCATGACAAAAAATATTTCACTGTCTGTCTGTTCCGTTGTTGTTCTTTTGTGATGATTTCGACTTCTAGTTCCTTAATGAATATCACCCCTCTTATTTTCCTAAGTGTTGAATCTATGTTGGGGTTCTTATGCTTGAATGAGAAAGTGACTGTAAAGCCAACTGGTAGTTCCTCTACGTGTTTCCTGGTCCATATACCATTTTGTTGGGATTCCATTTAGTGTATTTATGAAATGATGAGGCCATTCCTCTGGGGGTGTCATTTTCCATAGTGCTTACATTGGTACCAATCCTTGATTGTTTCGTTGTGTGTGCCCCACCATCTTGTAGGTATGGTAGTGAGTGTTATATCGAGTGCTAAGAGTCTTTGATTTTCTAACAAATCATCTTCATAAAGTGTCAATATTTATTCTAGATAATTACTCCATGGAAGTTGGGTGGTTCCCTCATCTCCGTAGCTACCAATCTTACTGTGCGATCTATTCTTGCACATATTCTTGTGGAAACTTTGTGTAGCCTCTGTTGCTAGTTCTTTAAACCTGTATCTCACTATGTCTCACATGAAGTGATGCTTCACCAACTGAATATCTCATCTATAGTTGGGTTTACGTAATCCTCATCTCACACAGTTGTCCTGTACAAATGGATGATTTCTTGCAAGTCGAAGAAAGTAGGCTCTACAAACCTCTCCCCTTCTAATGGGTCCAAGGGTGCAATGATCCTCTATTCTCCTTACTCAAATGTCATTTTCCATGTTTTCAAGTTTATTATGGCCTAGTTATCGAATTCCCAATCCAAACCGAGGAATGTTGGGTAAGGTGTTGTGCCATCCACTATTTCAGTCACTTCAAAGTCTGCTTTAGTGCACACTCCATCCAAGTCTATTGTTACACCTTTTAGTCTCCCTATTGGTAGAAATCTATGTTGGTTAGCCAATTTCAGCTGAACGGGTGAATATCCTAATGTGGTCTCTCCAATGGATTGCCATGTCTTCTTGGATAATACATTGACCTAGTATTCAAGATCTAGTATGATATCTCCAATGTTGAAATCTATGATGTTGGCATTCAAACTGATCTCCCCACTTTTTCTTCTCCTTGTATGTAGGTGATTGACTGTGTTCTATTCTAGTTTTTTGTCTATCTCTATGCTACATCTTTTTAATATATTTTTCAATATTTTGACAGAGGATGGATCATTTATTAATTTTACACATGATTAGAGAAAGCCTTTGATTGTACTTACTTGTCTCGGGGGTTTCACTTCTTTGGTCTGATCCAATGATGGAGGCACTTGTACTTTGGTACTTCTTTAGTATGTTGCGTAGTTGAATTCGATGCAATTTTCACCTTGATAAATTCTTGTTTGGATTTCTTAAATGTCTCCTTCTCATTTTGTGCATCGAACAACTTGCTTGGTTCAAAATTCTTCTTCACCCATTGGGGTTGTACTGTCTCTTTCGAGTCTATGTGAATGGTCGTCCACCATAGTCCTGCGCGCAATACATTTTTCACAGTTTCTTTGCATGTGTAATTCCCTCCTGCTATCCCCTCATGGGTTTTTGCTAAGATCCATGGTCTTTCATGTTCTAGAACACAGCTTCTCAATATGTTATCTATGCCCATTTTGTATAAGTTTCCTACAATCAGTTGATAGTCTACGACCCAGACGAATATGTTTTTCTTCTACATGGTGTTGTATTCCTATGGTGCAGTTCCTGTACTCAAGTACTAGATGATGTCTGCAAAGTATTCATCTGTGATTTGAACTGAAAATAACTGTGTGTCCGAAAATATTTCCTCTAAGMTGGTAGGTTCCTCTTTGTTCATGATCCTCAATAGGTGGTTTGGTCCTACGTTCACCTTCCCTAGCTTCACTATGAATTCAAAGTCAAATTCTTGAAACAATAGTAACCCTCGACATATTATCCCACCCAACACTAGCTTGTTGACTAGGTACTTAAGGGTTGAATGATMTGTAAACATATTAAATTTTCTTCCCAATAAGTAATGTCTGAACTTCTGCAGTGCGTAGACAATAGATTTGCCTTCCCTCTCTTTAGTGTTATAATTCTGCTCTTATTCTGATAGTTTTATCCTAGCATATGTTATAGGATGATCCAAATCTCCTACTCCTGGCTGCGCCAAAATATCTCCAAGTGMTATGGCTGATGCATCTATGTGTACGTGGAATGTCTTCTCCCAGTCTGGAAATACTAGTATTGGTGCTATTWCCATGTTTTCTTTCAGCGTATCCAGATTGTCTTGACAATCCTCATTCCACTGGAACTTTGTATCTTTTCTTAACATTTTCTCTATCGACGCGGTAATCTGCGCGTACCCTTTGATAAATTTTATGTAGTATCCTGTGTGTCCCAATTTTTCTCTTAGTTGACAGATTTTTTTCGGTGGTGGCAAGTTTAGGATTACTGCAATTTTTACAGTATCTACCAATAACTCTTTCATCCATACTATATGGCCCAATATTATTCCAAACGGTGTTCCAAAGATGCACTTCTTAATTTGTAATGATATCTAACAGTGCCTACATCTTCCCAACATCAACCGCAAGACCTCTACATGGCCTTTCAATAGACTATAGACTATCCAATCGTCCAAGTATACTTCTATAAACTGGTGGATAAATTCCTTAAATGTAGCTATGACTACTCTGGAAGATATTCTTGGTGCACTCTTCAGTCCAAACAACATGAATTTGTACTGGTAGGATCCCCATTCTATACCAAACATGGTCTTGTATCTATATTTTTGTGCTATCTTGATCTGGTGGTAGCCAGAGAATCCGTGAGTGAATGAGCAAACTTTGTGTCCTCCTACATTCTCTAACACTTCATCTGTGAAAGGTGTAGAGAACGGGTCATGTAGGCATGCATTGTTCAACTTCCTTAAGTCGACGCATGTTCTTGTACCTCCTTGTTTTTTCTCCTGAACTACCATCAGGCTTATCCATTCTGATTCTTCCACAGATTCTATGATGTCGACTTTGAGCAACCTACCAATCTCAACAATGACATTTTTCTTATATATCGGATTTAGTCTATATGGTTGTTGTCTGATCGGTCTTTCCTCAGGTCTGAGTGGTATATTCATTTCACCTATCTCTCTAGCGATGCCCTACATTTCTATAAATTTTGTGGGGAAAAGGTCTCTCTACTCGTGCAATAACTCTATTTTGATTTCTATTTTTTGTTCATCCTAGTAGTCTCCAACGTTGGCCATTTTGGGATTCTCAACTATCCCAATGTTGACATTCTTCACCTTGATCGATGCAACAATTACTTCTGATTCTAGAGGTGGACCTTCCACTTTTGTTTCCCCTTTAGCTTCCTCAATATGGATATCATGCAGATCATCTTCATCTAGTACGTTTTCCTATACATGGTAGCATGACAACAACTCTTTCATTGTCTGTCTGTTCCGCTATTGTTCTTTTGTGATGATTTCAACTTCTGGTTCCTTAATGAATATAACCCCTCTTATTTTCTTAAGTGTTGAATATATGTTGGGGCTCTCATGCTCAAATGAGAAAGTGACTGTAAATTTTTTTTGTAGCACTGGCCAGATCATAGCTTCTCTGCGCAGTTCCTGGTTCGTATCCCAGTTTGTTGGGATTCCCTTTAGTGTATGTATGAAATGATGAGGCCATTCCTCTGGGGGTGTCATTTTCCATAGTGCTCTGTACTTATCCAAGTGTTATGTTGGTTCCCCCTGTCCATCGTACTTTTTTTGCTGGTTGGTTCTATGTTCTGCGCCAAACCTTATGTGTAGTAACCGCTTACATTGGTACCAATCCTTGATTGATTCCTTGTGTGTGCCCCACCATCTTCCAAGTTTGATCTTGAGTGCTATATCGAGTGCTAACAGTCTCTGATTTTCTAACACTTCATCTTCATAAAGTGCCAAGAATGCTTCTATATCATTTACTCCATGGAAACTGGGTGGTTCCCTCATATCCGTACCTGCCCATATTACTGCACAATCTATTCTTGTTCATATTATTGTATAAAATTCGTGTAGCCTCTGTTGTTAGTTATCTAAACTTGTATCTAAATCTTCCACACATGGAGTGATGCTTTGCCAACTGATTATCCCATATGTAGTTGGGTTTACATAATCCTCATCTCGCGCAGTTGTCCTATACAACTGGTTGATTTCCTCCAAGTCCAAGCAAGTAGGCTCTGCAAACCTCTCCCCTTCTAATGTGTCTAATGGCGCAATGACCCTGTATTCTCCTGACTCAAATGTCATTTTCTTTGTTTTCAAGTTGATTATGGCCTGATTATCGAATTCCCAATAAAAATCGAGTAATTTTGGGTAAGGTGTTGTGTCGTCCACTATTTCAATCACTTTGAAGTCTGCTTTCATGCACACTCCATCCAGGTCTACTGTTACACCTTTTAGTCTCTCTATTGGTAGAACTTTGTGTTGGTTAGCCAATTTGTGTTGAACAGGTGAATATCCTAATGTGGTCTCTCCCATGAATTGCCATGTCTTCTTGGATAATACATTGACCTTGGAACCGAGATCCAATATGATATCTCCCATGTTGAAATATCCGATGTTGGCATTCAGACTAAACTCCCCACTTGTTCTTCACCTTGTATGTAGGTGATTGACTGTATTCTATTCTAGTTTTTCATCTATGTCTATGCTACATCTCTTTAATATATATTTTCAATATTCTAACAGAGGATGGATCATTTATTAATTTTACACATGATTGCAAAAATCCTTTGATTGTACTTACTTGTGCCAGTGGTTGCATTTCTTTGGTTTGATCCAATGATGGAGGCATCTCGTTCTTTGTTACTTCTTTAGTCTGCTGCACAGTTGAATTCGATGCAATTTCGACCTTTAAAATTCTTCTCTAGCTTGCTTAAATATATCCTTCTCGTTCTATGCTTCAAACTACTTCCTTGGTTCGACGTTCTTCTTCACCCATTGGTGTTGTGCTAGCTATTGTCAGACTGCATCATTTCTTGTTTTATCTCTTTCGTGCATAACTATGTTGATTCTTCATCCTTCATCCCTCGTTTCCGCTGAAATCAATTGAACGTTCTGGTTGTTCTGATTCCTCTTTTCCTGTATCTTTCCCAGTAATGCCGGACATTCTTCCATGTCATGATCCGATGCACGATAATACATACAAGTCGCTAGTGGAAGTGGACATTCTCTTGCATAATGTCCTGGTTTCTGACAGGTGTGGCACACTATTGGTCCTCTACCTCTTCCAAAGCCTCCTCTTTCTCATCCTCCACCTCTGTAGCCATGTCGATCTCCTCTCGGTGCATTATAATGAGGTTGCATTGTATTATATGGTTGTTGCACAGTATTATACTCTTGTTGTGCAGTGTTGTATGGGACTCATACCTGGTTAAACTCACGTGCATCTTGCCCGATCATCATTTCTGCCTGTACCCTATATGCATTTGATGTCCTCTCTCTCATCAAGTACATAGTTCTACAGTATTTGTCATCATCGCTCATTGACTTGCAAAATTTGCAATATGAACTCTTTGGGATTGTCTGGTACTTCTGCATCATGGGGTAGTGATATGGGTCGTGACCCTATTTCTTACATTTTTTGCACCATAGTCCTCCTGTTGGTAACAGATTTAGAATTCCTGCTGCCATGTATTGTGCGAATGTTGGAAATTCGTTCTTATGGTGTCCTTTCATCCTCATGTGGTACACCAAACGACTTCCCGTTTTTCCTTACTTTTTTTCCGGTTTAGTTGGAATGTTAATTTCTTCAAATCCTCCTTCAAATCTACGATGGCTAGATCCATCTTATGATATTGGTTTTCTTGCAGTTGTAGGGCTACCTACAGAGATTCTTCCTATGTATGAAACTTATGTTGTGGCAGTGGATATTTTAAGTGTGGTAATAATGAATTGACGAACAAGTTCTTATGCTTCATATCTGTCATGAGATATTTAAACTTTCCTTTCAGTCGCTTGAATCTCTTGTCAATCTCCCATATTGATTCTCCTGGTTTCTGTCTAATTTCTATCATCTCGTTCATGTATTTTTCCTCCAAACATGGCTTATGAAATTCATTTATCAGCAAAGTCTTGATATCTACAATTGTTCTTGTTGTCCCTAGTGGATTGTTTGTAGCTAAACGCATATACCAATATAGTGTGTGATCCCTTAGTGTAATCACTAGTTGTGCAAGTTTAGTGTCCTCATCTATGATCTGTTTTTCTTCCCATATATTTTCATAGATGAACATGCACTTCTCCACGTCCTCCGATGGTTCTCCTTTGAATTCTGGTAACCTTATGGTGGGATCATGTCTTTCCATTATGGATATTGAGCTACTACCTTCGCACAGTGTAGATACTTGAATAATGCTTTCTGAACTGGCTCCCCCAGTTTTTTTTTCCTGTGTAGATGTACTTCTTGTTGTCTTCCTTCTCTTGAAATTTGGTTGTCTAAATGGTGGTGTTATTTTTGGTGTGTTAGTCTCACATGGGTTTATGGGTTCCACACTGACATTAATATGGATAGGGTTTTTTCCTTTTATTCCTTATCTTGGACCTTTTGTCTTCCTCTCATATATTGTGTGCAGGATTTCCTCAATATTCTCCACAACCCAAAGATCCTCTACCTCCTCTTCATCACTTACCAAGCCTTCCCTCATGGCTACRACTCTCTTCTAGGTATTCACCTTGTATTGGTAGGGTACTCCACTACGCGTCTTTCCAGCTGTCACAATCATCTTCTTGATCTGGTCATCGTCCATCATGATTGGGTCCAAGGCTTCCTCCTTCTTTCCTTTATCCCCTTCTCCTTCCATCTCTCCTTTTTCTATGAGTTCTTCCCCCCTTCCCCCATGCACACAGGGAAGTTTAGTTGTCTCATTCCATTGTTATGACACATTTACTATAGAGAAATATCTTAATAGAAGTGGACAACAATCAAATATACCTTACTCATGGCCCTTGTAGAAACTCTTGCTCTGTTGAGCTATATGACTTCACTGTATCTACTGCAAATTCTGTTATAAAGCCTGCTAGAATAATGTCGAGCCAGAAATCTACTGCGCAGGTGAATTTGTTATTCACCTGCTGTAATTGTGCGATCTAAACTGCAGTCTAGTATAACTGTCGAATCTGGTTTGTTGTTTTGTTATCCTTTAACCTCAATATCCACTACTGCAATAAGTGTGGAAAATCACATAAAAATACTTCATTCAGATCAATAAACACATACTTCTCAAGGTATTTGCATGGTGTTACTCTAGGGATTTTGTTATCTTTCTCCTCAAATTATTTCTCCTTTATCTTCAACCAACTTTTGATCTCTGCTTTTGTGGGATTCCATGGTATCAACATCCCCTTTTAGCAGCACATTTTTCTCACCTTCTTGTGGCCTGATTCAGTATTCTCGTGACCTGCCTTCTGTAGATCTTACATTTCCTTTAACAGATCTTCAACAGATCCCATCTACTCAATCCTATACTATTCCAACCAGAAACATAACCATTTGTTGTTTAACATTTTATTTGTGAGTTATAATTTTAACATGATTGACCCAAGTTCAAGTCTATTAGGTATCCAACAAATCCTCTAAAACTATCGTCCCTCTTGTTGAACCAGAAGTCAACATGGCACATAGAGTGCACTGTGCAGCCTCACCCTAGAAGTCTTAATGGGTGACTGCAATAATCAAGTGTTTGTTGTCACATACCCAATACCTCAATCAAATTTTTCATTGATTTCTGTTGAATCAAAGCCCCCAAATTACCTACATAGGTCTAGCACAAGCTAGATCTTTATCTCTCTCTGTTCCCATGTGATCGCGGGTCATGATCATAGTTCAAATAATCACGGTTCCTCTTGGTATTTCACGCCTCGACGCTACAGGGGTGTCGAATCGTTCGACTCTACAACC
>JASDQU010681535.1:88234-107348 GCA_032191745.1 Picea mariana
GTCACCAGGACTTTCGAGTTCGCGATTCCCGATTCCTCAAAATGGGTAATCTCATGACACATGGCCTCCGTCATTCGGATGGTTCAGATCTATCCCAGGGATTTCACCCCTATACACTGGGGTCTTAACCCTCGGGTAACTCCTGACAGATCCAACCACTGTCAGGTTTTCCAGCCGAGATATGACGGCTCAGATTGCTTCCTACCCATGCATTCTTCCATGACTCCCTGGACGTGGAGAAATCAATGGTCTATATACTCCCATGGACCTTGGAGATCCACGGTCCCAAATTCTTCACTACCCACGAAGACATAGAAAACAAAGGGGTAAGGCGTTTAACACCCTACTTACTCCTACCAATCTAAGGGTCATGCGTGACCATAGGTTTTCCGATGGAATCTCGTTCGTTGATTAATACCTCATCCTTATACTACCATCTCGGGTTTTCAAGATGATCGTTCCTCCTCGTGCAGGGTTACTAAGGCCTTACACCTTCATGTTCTCTTTCCCGATTCTTGATGGTCTTTTCAAGGAGGGTATCTCTATGGGGAGGTTCACCCAGGGTACTATCTGAGACAGATAAGGGTATCGCCCTCCCGAGAACCAGACGTGAAGTCTGAATTAGATCAGTACACATATACATACTGATTCATGAGGAAATAAGCCATACGTAGTCTTTCCATACAAATATACAACTACTAGTATGAATCAAAACACCATACAGACATTCTTATAATGAAATTATTCACAGTTTCACAGCTTATGAGCATAATTATCAGAATACATATATTTCAAGATGCCAAAGGCAAAACACTTATCAGAAATAACACCAAGGGTTATGCAACTACTGAGAGGGGTACTCGTTTCCACCCAACCATAGGCTCAACGACTCCCAGTGGATTTACCAGTAGCCACCCCCGAGTTGAGACCACGATGTTGTGAGACTCTGTCTCTGTTTACCAGTGACCAAGAGAGAAGGTTACTCTCCTTCCTCTCTGCTATCACTCACTCTGCATATCGCTAGAGTTCTCTTCCTCCCCTCGTGTCTGTCCCTAATCGCTTCTACCCCATGCCTTATCCTCTTGTGAGGTTGCATGTGGCGTGATTTCCCTCGCACTGGTCAGTCATGATGGCTCTATGGATGGGCGGTTCACCTCCCCATCCTTTAATAATTCTTGAGGAGCCATCTACCTACCAGCCTGCGAGACATTTAATTTGGGGCCAGTGAGCTGCTTTTGGTTCTCTATGCTAGTGAAGTCCAAATACGGTATTAATTCTCGGTGGAAGTTAACGCCAGCTTTCCAGGTGCCTTCCATCGCCATTGTGGTCTCTTTTTCAGCACATCCCCTCTCAACAGTTGTGCAATATAAATTCATAATATTATTCACATAATACATATTCACATTTCTAAGTTTTCCACAGTTCTTGGCCAGTCCATTTATTTTTACAAATTGGGGGAAACGGGGTGTTACATTTGTAGTCCAGGATGGAGTGGATATATGAGAAGTGTGCACTGAGATTTATATCTAACTTATTAAAGAAATATAGTGTTATTCCAACTTATGCATGAAATGTAATCAACCTTATTAACTCATTCATTCATCATGCTAACATCTACTCAGAAATAGTAAAAGAGACATAGGAATTTAGTCACATAACATAGGTTTTACCATGGTTCACCCCCTCCTGGGATAATCCACAAAGATCTGTCTCTCAAGCTCCTCTATTATGGTAGTTCAAAAACTACAATGCCACGTGATTTAGAACTCGTTCTCAGTCAGTTTTGGATCTATTATGAGGTGGACTAGATCGCACCAGGTTCCTCATCTCGTGATCTAACCATGAATATCTACCCTCCTAAATCCCCTACAACTCAACAAATTACAAAAAGGTATCAAATTACAATATATATGTATATCGATCTCCCTATGTCTCTGCCTCACTTAACCGCTCTCTCCCTCTCCCTCTACCATCCGATCTCTATGTTTCTTCGTCTTCACCCAAAGCCCTCTAATAATCTCTATATATACATTTTTGGCTCACCAACCATTACAATGTATTACAAAAACCCCAACCCTAACATCGTTAGGTCTTCCATGCATGCGCATGTGTTTCTCTTCCTTCCAATTGTTTCTTTCCTCGTGCATGCCTTCCTTCCCAAAATATCCTTTCTTTTTGTTTTGTCCTGCTTCCAACAATGATGGGTGAACCACGTGGTGATGTACTGGGTTTGATTTATCCCTACTCCAATATATGTTGCAGTTTCTTCTTTACTTCATCTGCTTCAATGACATACTACCTATACATCTCAATGTTACACATTGGTTACTCGAGTAACAATTGAATCTTGTGTTCAACCTATCTCATGGGTGACAATTGTTGAGGCTCTTGAAACACCTCCCTATAGGTTTCAATCATTTTTTGTAGTGGTTGATGTTTCTTTCCACTACATCCTTCCAAGGATGCCTTCATATCCAATTTGTTTCCTTCTTGTTTCTTTTCTTCTCTCAGGAACAACAAGACAAACTTATTTTTACATCACACAATCCCTCTTGGCTGATGAACACTAAGCAAAGAGATCTTAGATTTTTCCTTGGGTGCATTTATCAAATAATATTTTCCATCCTTGACTAGCCTATACTAGTTCTCTCTCCTTATGAAAATGATATCCATCATGTATAAATACGGGCTTCCCAATATGACTCCACATATATCCATAGGGACCACATCTACAACTACTTCATAAAAAAAAAAATGATTGATGACAAACTTAAATTTGCACTACTTTCTCACTTTCAATTCCACATATTGAATTACATAGACTAAGAGATATGGATGTTGATGATATTGAGTCTCTATTCCAAGCCTCTCAACAAGTTGTGTAGATATTAATTTGGATTATGAACTGACATTGAAGAAAAAATCCACCTTGTTTTGCTTCATGTGGATTTTAATGCATAAAATTTTAGTCATTTCCTTCCTCCTCCTTGTGACTGCAACTAACTAATGGAACCTCTTTCTAAATATTAGTGCAGTTAATCTTCCCTTCTTGGTCTGATGTGTTATCCACCCATTCCTCATCATCCACTGATATCAATGCTTTCTTATTCATTTTCTGAAAATATTTAGGGCACTTCTCAGGGTTTAATTTCCAACAGTTCTCCTCAGTGTGTCCCTTTTATCACATCCTTACATTGTTGAATGGAAGGTTTTTCTTCATGTGTTTCTTCCATGACCTTCTTCTCATTCCACTTCTTGTTTTTCTTCTTTCTCTGATGCTCTTGTGATTCTAGTTGCTTGTAAGTAGTTTGTGGCTTCTGCATGTCTCCCTCAAGGTACTGTGCTTGAATATTGGCCTCATCAATTGTATTTGTTCTAAATAACATCATTTTTATATGAATATGAGGCAATGATGACCCAAAATACTTGACTAACATGTCTGGACTTTTGAGAGAGACTCCCATATGAATTTATCTCTCAATAAAATCTATAGTGAACTCCTACATTGATTGTCCTTGTATCTGGTTGAAGTAATTCCATACTATTTGTTGGTCTTCCTCATATCCTATTGGATAAAATTGAGATTTGATCATGTTTTTAAACAACTCCCAATTAGTCACCCGTGGCTCATTTCCTAATGCTATTCTCACTACATCACTCTACCACAATGTCAAATCATGGCCTTCAAGATTTAATAGAATAAAAGAAATCTTTTGTTTTCCAGTTACCTCATGCACGTTGAAGTATACTTCCATCTGTTGCAGCCATTGACTCCGCCTGATAGCATCCACTTCCCTTATATATGGATTGATTTCCACCTTGGTATCTACATGAAAAGGTATCCATGTCTTGTTGTAGCTGCACTCTCCCATCTTTAGCTCAATATTACTCTTTGTTTATGTCTTATTTTGTTTCTTCTTAGGGCCTTCATGAAAATACTTTGTTGATCACATTCCCTTACTCTTCAATGCCAATAGCTATGAAAAAATTCATGTCAATGTGACCAAACTCTTMTCGAATCGATCCAACCTTACTCTTGAATATTCTTGCTCTTCTCATTCATAATGTTCTACAGACATTCTTGATTCTCTACTATGCTCTAKCCCTAGACAAAATTATTTTCCACTTCTTTTTTAATCACTATGGGTATTTACCATACAATTCTCACTAAATGCATTTGAACTTTTGCTCCGATACCATATGATTTGTAAACGGGAGACTTATAGCCTCAATATTTAACCAACACTTAAATATTTGTAAAACAAATATAACSTTTTCTCTTTTGAGGATGGAAAAGACTCGACCAGCCAAGCCRCAAGTCAATTTTCTCCAAATAAAGGTGAAKTTGACTACCTCAAAGTTGATATGGGAAACAAGTCAAAATAAAGGCTCAATTCAAGTCRAAAAAATTATTTGGAAGGAAGCAAGTTGAGTGAAAGGAAGAGAAAGTCAACCAAGTAAGGTTGACCCAGTGAAGTCAAATAGATTACATGAAAACCCAATCGAACTGTGGGTGGATATAGTCGACTTAGAAATTTGACTACCAATTGTAAAGGAACACATTTGGGGAGGCAATTTCAATCAACCACGATGCATAAAAATTCCTAGGGCAATTTTGGAAACGTAGAGCAACCAAAAAATACATATATAAGATGATGTGAACATCCTTGGACAAATAAAAACATATAGAAGTTGACTTGAGCATCGAAATACAAACAAAAATGCATGGGGGGGGAAATAGATAGCAGACGAATTGTCAAAACATGTGTATGGTCTGTGGGTAGCTAGAGAAAACCAAGACAACCCCACATTTATGAAGATACTCTGTGTATTATTTATGGGAAAAATAAAAATGTCCAACAAAGTCATGAATGCACCCAAAGACTCCAAAAAATGAAATTAGAAACCCCTAATGAAATAGAAATGCCTCGGGAAGGATGGCCATCAATTTCCAACTCAAATCAATGTACGAGTGTGGTTAAAGACTTATTAGCTTGTCTATTGATGCATGATAACCATATCAATATAAAACAAACTCTGACAATAATTATTGCAAAGTTTTTTTTGCAAAAAAAATACAAAAAAACCATTATTTGACAGTGCACACCATTTAACATTCCTAGATAATGAAACCACAAACAATTACCACACATAAACTCAAAATTTAACCTGATCAACATTCTTTTCACTTCGTCCAGGCTCTTATTTATTCGACAATGGAAAAGTTACATTCTCTCTAGTTCATCCCCATGCTTCTTAATAACATTTGGGAACCCTACTTACATCATTCATAGCCAAATAAATCCTCTCTCATCTTGGGGAAACATAATATAGAGGAATGAGTTGATCGTGAGGATAGATGGAAGTTCAAGCATCCCCAATGCTTTGGCTTCTTTCATGTCCATTCTCCTTATTTTATTTATTTATTTGTCTTTTCTTCCATGTGGAAAGGGTCTCGTGAAAGCCTCATTTATTGTTTTTCATACAACAATATACTTCATGACTTTACATACATTACTTAAAAAAATGGACATCAATTGTGATGGTATGGGGCCCTTCAAACCAACAATTTAATCTCATTCGTTGTCCATATCTTTAAATTGTATCTGTGTTGATGATCCTAGAGCCTGTGCTAATAGCCAATTGTGCTTGTCGGATTTGATTTGGATCACATCTAGAATAAAGGTGGCTTTAGTGTTTATATGTCAAAGGAAAGTATTATGTGGTGAACCAATGCTCTTTGAACAAACAAGCATTGGAAGTTAGGACCTTGACAAGTTATTGAAAATCCGACCCTTCTTTTGACATTTTATAATATTTGTTTCCCTTCATAAATGACAAGTGATTTTAAAAAATTATATTTTTCTTTAAAAGTGTTTTTTGAATTACTCTTCTAGGACATGTTTGAACCCCTTGAAAAGGCAAAGAAGGATTAAATTTTGATCATTCCATATCAATATTTTTTAATTTCTCAAAAGATAATTGGAAATCAACCTTTTTTCCATGAGTTAAGAGAATGGATTGAACCTTTTTTCCATTGGAATATAAGATATTAACATAATATTGTTGTAATGGAGATATTTGAGGGTAAGATATTAACATAATGGTGTTGTAATGAATATATTAGAAGGTGTTGATTTCATTTATACATTAAAAATGATAATTTCAATAATTGAAAATTATAGTTTTAATAAAATAATTTAAAAAAAATTCAAAATATAATACATCTTATTGACAACGGAATAAGAACAAAAATTTCCCAAATGGATGCAAATCCATAATACAATTAGAGATGAGGATGAAAGGACACAAAAATGTGAGAGAAACAAAGATAATAGCCAATAACATAGAAACAATAATATTTTATACCCAAACCTATAAAACAACAGGCTACCAAAATTGTGTGCCAGAAACCATCATTGTTCACCTAACAACTTTGACTCTTTCAAAGAGTCAAGTTTAACCTAACATTCCCCCCTTTACACTTGATTTTTGGTTTCCCATGACCAAATAGGGCCAAAGTGGCCAAGTGATTCTACCCGTTAAAGTTTGTATTCCACATGCTCACCCTATCACCTAAATCTACGTTTATTAGGTCTTACATTAATATATCCAGTTACATGCAATAAATGTTTTCCACTTCATTATAATAATATTTTTTTTCATTATTGTTATTTCAGTCTTACATTAATATATCCATTGACATGAAATAAATAGTTTCAACTTCATTATAATAAATAAAAAATTCATTATTATTATTTCAGTGATTATACCACCGTCCTCTATCTTCTTATTGAGGTGACCATAGCTTTCACCTCGAGCTCTTGGAGTGACTTCACTATGGTCAAATTTAGGCCTGAATTCGACAAACCATATTCCAGTCCATCCTCTAGCTTCTTACCATCCCTTTCCCCTCGAGCTCTTGGAGTTCCTTCACTATGGTAGAATTTAGGCATGGATTCAACAAACCATATCCGAGTCATTGTATGGAAATTATAACTATTTTATGGATATTTAGGAATCCCTAGAGGCCAACATTTCATACAGACTGTTCGCTATTCTTGGGGTTGTTCCAGACCACCCTCTCGCTTGTAAAACCAACACAATGGTGGATTTCAAGCCTATTCCATGAAGATTTACTAGTGGTTTCTCTCACCAATCATTTTTACCATTTTTTTGTTTTTTGCTAGTATGTTGGTTGTTTTTGAAACTAGACTGTGTTGTAAAAAACTATGACCTAGGGGTATCTAAGCTGTCAAAATCACTTGGAATATCACTAAGTTTGGGCCACGCCAACCCTTAACATAGTTGAATTTTTTTGAGTATCTCCTCATACCATTGTAAGTTTCCAACCCCGACCTAGCCCTCAAAATCCATTAGCAAAATTTGACCACCACATTAACCATCGCATAGCCCCATAGCCACATTAATACCACTCCCTCACCATTAAAATTAAGCATGTTTATACGCAGTATTGACACACTATGAATGAACATCACCATCTCGTCTTATTCAAACCCACTGTTATTTCAATTTTGTGAAAAATTTGTAATATGTTGATTCCCACACAAGGATTAAACCTCCTTGAATTGTAAGAAACCTAGCTCTAGTGTTTATTATTCACTTAATCCTGGGTGCTTGGCAATGATAGGTGAGAAGTTAGAGCTCACTTTTTTTTGTGGAGTCTTGTGCCCCCATAACCACTTGACTACCATTTTGAAGGTAGATTCTCCAGCCAGAATCTCTTCCATATACAAACCATTGGAATTGAACAAATGCCTCAAGAGATATTCAAATTTTGCAGTGAAGTTGTCTTGATCACTTGAGTTATCAATACCCATTAAATATGTTATTTCTTCTACATAATGCTAGAGGAAAGAGTCGCGAGTCATCATTAATTTGGGATGAACATTATTCTCTTCGTTATCTTCCAACCACTTCTGAAAAGTTTTTGTCGACGAGGCCTTCTATGAGAGAGGTATGGTCCGAAGTCCTCATTTTTTCCAAATCTATAATAATTTTCTATACCAAGGGGCTCAACCATAAGCCTAAAATGAGTGGCCACTCTCCTCTAGTCTTCACTATACTGTAAATTCTCCGGTAACCCGGTTTCACTTAGAAATAATGTAGATTAGTTAATAATGGAGACTCCTCTAAACCGAATAATGGTTCCAACAGTCTAAATTGAATGTCATTCTATCTAATGTACTTCTCATTTGATTTAATAAAGTGTAGTGTGGATTTCCTCTGATGGCCTCCAGGTGTTGCCTCTCCTGAGAGAAGTTGGTTCCTTTTCATTCCTTCCATTTTCAAGTTGGTATCAAAGTTGTGTGTGAAAAGGATTTAAGGAATTGGTGCCCTGTGAGAAGACTACACACTAAGAAAAATAGGTACAAAAGTCGTTGGATATTAGAACCATCGTTTGAAGAGAATGAAAGAATCTGTTTTCATTCCCATCAGAGAAGGTTCTGCTGCAGAAGAGAGAAAAGATTCCAAGGGAGAAGAAACAAATATGTGTCCGGTTGAGAGAGCGCATCCATCTGTTCAAATATCAAACCCCACTATTGTCAGCACAAACTCAATTTCAATTCAATTTAATTCATTCATTTTATCACATCAGAGCCTGTAGATGATCTTGTAAATAGTGAAATATAAACGAGGAGCGGTTGAAAGCCTGCATTTGTTCGCAGCCATAAAGGGTCAAGATCACACAGAATATGCACGGTCAGCAAGGAATAATCGTGTGGAGCCTGACCACGAAAGAGAGAGTTTGGGGGAGATGATCACCACGGCCCCATACACGAAGATCGAGACCCACTAGTACAATAGATTCGGAGACGATACCTCCAGCTTCCCAACCTTTATAACTTGCCCTCATAAAAGGCGTGTACAACAAGGTGTGATAATTTGTATTAACAAAATCATAATGTTCTAAATGTTTTAGGAGCTTCAGATGTTTTGATATTTTCTCCAAAAAATCAAGAGATATATTTCATTCAAAGTGCACAATCTATGTTCATGTTCACATATTTTGTCTTGTATCGAGCATTTGTCCATGTTAGTTTCTTTGATTTCAAAAAAAAACAAAAAACACGAATAAAAATATGACATCCTTTTAGAGTCCCTAATTGAAATTCCATTCTGGGTAGTGAAGAATGTAAGTTTTAAACCTGTGAAGTAAAGCAATGCATATAGATTCTTAAGAAAAACAAAATTTAATCAATGGCTCATTCACAGAGTACACAGAGATTTATACTTGAAACCCTCAACCGGGAAAACCTTTCACTATACAATATATACAATGTTTTTAGGTATTTCGTAGATACCAAAACCCTAATCCCTAAAAACAAGATTATTTTTAGTAAACTGCTAAAAGTAGCAAAATCTGCTAAAAATAGCAAAAATCGCCTAGACGCAGTTGTCATATCTGACGCGCCCACACACACACATGCAAAGAATATAACACATACCTAACATTCTCCCACTTGTTGTTTTCTTTTTATCCAGGGGTCCAAGGGATTATATAGTAAACAATCCAGGGTAGCAATACCCATTGTTACTCTACACCAGGAGAACTTTTATGTTCTCACAAACTTTGTCAATGAATCTGAAACATTCTTCAAAGTGCAACCTTTTCCAGCAACACCTTCTTTTCCTCAACCATGTCTCTCAAAAAGTGATACTGAACATCAATATGCTTTGTCTTCGAATGATAAGTTGGGTTCTTTGCCAGTAATATTGCACTCTGACTATCACAATCTGATCTCAATACTTGTTGTACCAACCCAATACCTGAACACAATCTTTGTAACCATACTGCTTCCTTGCTTGCATGAGTGGCTACCATGTATTCAACTTCTATAGTTGAGAGTGTCACTATAGCTTGTCTTTTGCTCATCCAACTGATTGCTCCTTCAAATAGGTTAAACACATACCCACTTGTAGATCTTCTGCGATATAAATCTCCAACCCAGTTTGCATCAACAAAGCCATGTATGTCCAACACTCTGTCCAATCCTGGTCTTCCTTGGTAGTACAATCCATAACTGGTAGTGCCACGAAGATACCTAAAGACCCTCTTTACCGTTATCCAATGCTCCTTCCCTGGTTTTGACATATACCTGCTCAAAACTCTCACTGCATGTGCAATGTACAGTCTAGTATAGACCATTGCATACATCAAACTACCAACTGCACTAAGATACGGAACATGGGACATGTCCTCTTCTTCTTCCTATGTCTTGGTACACTGATCTGCAGAGAAATTTACACCTATAGGAATAGGAACCTTGACCGGTTTACTTCCATGCATACTAAACCTATGCAATATCGTCTCAACATATTTTCTCTGATTCAACCAGAGTTTCATGTTTACACGATCTCTTTTAATCTCCATTCCTAGAATGAAGTTAGCAGCACCGAGATCCTTCATGTCAAATTTGGAGGATAACTGCGATTTCACCTCCTTGATAACATCCATGTTATTCCTACCAACAACATGTCATCAACATACAACACTACATAAATGAAGTGATTACCAACCTGCTTGGAATATACACAGTGATCAACCCTGCTTCTTACAAATCTCAATCCAAGGATGTATGTGTCAAAATTTTGGTAGCACACCCTAGGTGATTTCTTCAGACCATATAGTGACTTCTTTGGNAATGAAGTGATTACCAACCTGCTTGGAATATACACAGTGATCAACCCTGCTTCTTACAAATCTCAATCCAAGGATGTATGTGTCAAAATTTTGGTACCACACCCTAGGTGATTTCTTCAGACCATATAGTGACTTCTTTGGATTACATACCGGCTCTTTCTTTCCCTTCACTACAAAGCCTTATGGCTACTTCATGTAGATTTGTTCTTCCAGATCTCCATGTAGGAATATTGTCTTCACATCCATCTGTTCCACTTAAGGATGAAAAGAAGCAGCAATAGATAAAATAAATCTAATAGAAGTTAACTTAGCAATAGGATAAAAAACCTCACCAAAGTCAATTCCCTCTACCTGGGAATAACCTTTTTCTACTAACTGAGCTTTGTATTTCTCCACTTTTCCTTCTGCATTAAACTTCTTCTTAAACAACCATTTGCTACCAACATATTTTCTTCTAGCTGGAAACTCAATTATATCCCATGCCTCATTCTTATCCAAGGAATCCATTTCTTCAACCATGGCCTTCTTCCATAGTTTACTATCCTATGAATTCACTACTTCCCTGAGAGTTCTAGGATCATCATCAGTAATAGATAAAGCAAAATTGGAACGTAAATCAGGTGGACTATACCTTTCTGGTTTCCTTTTATCTCTCATCGATCTCCTCAATACTAGGGTATGAGGTTCTTCTTCTTCTTCTTCTTCTTCTTCTGCTTCCTCTTCTTCAGATGATTTAGATTTTTCATCATCCAACTCAAGCTCTATTTTCTAAGGTTTGTCTTGTGTTGGTAGGAATTCATGTTTGGAAATATATTTACCTCTCTGAAAACAACATCTTGATTGTAAACAATCTTCTTGGTTTCTGGGTTCCAAAGCTTATAACCTTCCAAACCATCTTTATAACCAATAAAGATACACTTTTCGGCCTTTTTATCCATCTTACTCCTATTTTTCTTTGGAACATGTACATAAGCATCACAACCAAAAACTCTAATATGTTGAAGAGAGGGTTTCTTTCCAGACCATACCTCATGTGGATTTTTATCATCCAATGCTGATGAAGGTGATCGATTGACTAGGTAACATGTTGTACCCACTACCTTTGCCCAAAATTCTTGTCCTAACCCGACACCGCTGAGCATGCTCCTTTCTTTTTCCATGAGTGTCTAGTTCATCCTTTCTACAACTCCATTCTGCTTAGGAGTGTATGGAGTAGTCTTCTGCCTTTCTATACCACACTTCTTACAGAATTCTTCGAATTCATTTCCGCAGAATTCTCCACCATTATCTTTTCTCAATACCTTTATTTTCTTCTCTATCTGATTTTCTACCATCTCTTTAAACTCTTTAAATTTATCAAATACCTCAGATTTCTTTCTAAGAAAATAAATCCATGTGTTCGTTGAAAAATCATCTATGAATGAAACATAATACACAGATTTACCTAGGGATGGAACATGAAGACATCCAAACACATCACTGTGTATCAACTCTAATATCCCCATTGCCCTTGTAGCACCAGATGGGAATCTTACTCAATTATGTTTACCATATATGCAATGTTCACATAAATAAAAATCTAGAGTGCAATTAGGTATACCTTCAACCATACCTTTACCGTGTAGTGTTCGCAGGCCCTTTTCTCCAATATGCCCCAGTCTTTGATGCCAGAGCATGGTCTTCTTTTATGGGAAAATATTGGTCTTGTCTCCTTCATTTCTCTTCTTAGGGACAACAAAATTGTTACACCCATTAGTATAAGTGCTTCCCAATAACTTGTACAGAGTTCCACACCAAACTCCCCTCATCAACACCAGTTCTCCTCATACCATCTTGCAAGTGCCCTTTCAAAATATAGTATCCACTCGTGCATCTTCCATCTTGCTTATAGATATTAAGCTCCTGGCTAGTTTTAGAAAGTGCGGAACCCAGGGGAGAGTTATAATCCTTCTGACTTTTAGCAGTAACTTAACTCTTCCAAGTCCCAAGATTTTTGTTGTCGAGTCATCTCCTAGGAATACATAACCACCATCATATTTTTCATATTCAGAGAACCACTCCCTGTGAGGAGTCATATTGTATGATTCACTTGAGTTGATCAACCATACATCATAGTCTGCATGTGTACTTGTAGATTCTAGGTAAACATCACCCCCTTCTTCAGTGGAGGTTTTCGCCTCTGTGAAATAGGTACTATCAGATCCCTTTGGTTTTTCAACCTTCTTAGACTTGCAATCTTTCTTATAATTCCCTATTTTACCACACTTCCAACATTTCCTCAAAGATTTTCCTGGAGACTTAGATCTACGTGTAGATTTCGATTTCCACCCCGAAGGCTTACCAGGGTTCCTGTCTTGGGTAGACTCTTTTATAAACAAAGCATCTGTGCTATGAACATCCATGATTTTTTGCCTCATCTCTTCAGATAACAAGGATGCAACTACATCCTCATACTTCAATGTAGATTAAGTGGTACTACCTATTGCTACAACCAGATTATCCCAAGAGTCTAGCAAAGAACATATCAAAGTAATACACTTATATTCCTCTGCAATCGTAATATTAACAAAGCCAAGTTGACTTATTAGAGTATTAAAGGCATTTAGATGTTCTTTCACATAATCTCCATCTTCCATCCTAAGATGATACAACTTCTTTCGAAGAAACAACTTGTTTACGGGGGACTTTGATTGATACAAATTTGCCAACTTATCCCATAGTTCCTTGTCTATAGATTCTCCTGAGACATTCAACAACAMCGAATCTRCTAGGCAGAGTCTAATAGTAATCCTTGCTCTCCTATCCAACTTCTCCCAATCTTCCTTCGACATACCAGTAGGTGGTGTACTAGTAGTTTGTGCACTAGTAAGTTGTGTACCAGTCATCTATGTGCCAGTAGGTTGTGTACTAGTTGGATGTGTACCAGGGTCCACAATGATCCATTGTTCTTTGTCCATAAGAATTTCCTCCATATTCAGCTTACATAGCTTAAATTTTTTACTGTTCAACTTCTCTATCTCGATTCTAGAAGAACTCACCATTCCTCTTTTTGCACTCAAATCACCACTGCAAAAGCTCCCACTAAACCCAGGTTGATCACAGACCCAAGATAAACTTGATCTATCAAAACCAAGCCAAAACTTCAACAACAAAGGCGTCCCTCTGAAGCCAAAAATGAGCTCTAATACCACATGTAAGTTTTAAACCTGTGAAGTAAATCAATGCATATAGATTCTTACACAAAACATAATTTGATCAATGGCTCATTCACATAGTACACAGAGATTTATACCGGAAACCCTCAACTAGGAAAACCTTTGTTATATTCATTATATTGAATTTCACCATTCACTATGCAATATATACAATGTTTTTAGGTATTCCATAAATACCAAAACCCTAATCTCCAAAACCGAGATTATTTTTAGTAAACCGCTAAAAATAGCAAAATCGGCTAAAAATAGCAAGAACCACCCAGACGCAATTGTCATATCTGACGTTCCCACACACACACATGCAAAGAATATAACACATACCCAAAAAAGAAAATATATATATCTCCCCCACTTGAACCCTTCCTTCTCCAATATTTCTGGAATGGAGCCATCAGTGTTTTGTTGTCGATGCCTCTATGTTAGGTTTGAGAGGCCGCACCATTTTGTATGCTTGTTGCCACTCTTGGTGCATGATCGTTTCCTTGGAGAGGACTTTGTAGCATAAAGGAGTTTGCAGAGATGGAGAATCCACTTGGAGAAACTTATCTCAATGAAGAATAAATTGGATGGCTCGAATTTCGTCCATTGGAAATTCAAAATGAAGACCTTGATGGAAGGTTATGGTGTATGAGCGATCACGAAAGGGGATGAAGCATGACCCGATGCGTTTGCAGGTGCGATAGAAGAAACAATCAAATATTGGGATAAGCGAGAGAACAAAGCCAAGGTATTATTATGAAAATCTATGAAAGATAATATAATTCCTCGCATTAGAGATGATAATACTTTTAAACAAACCTGGAAAGCACTTAAATATTTGTATGAGACTAATAATACAAATCGTATTCTTTTTATGAAGAGTAAATTTCTAAGTATTAAAATGGATATAAATGAGTTTGTCAGTAATTTTCTTGGGCGAATTAAAGACATGAAAGATAAATTGGGAGATATAGGAGAAAAAGGGTCAAACATTGATCTTGTCACAATTCCCCTAAATGGAATTCTAGAGGACTATCAAATTTTTATAATAGGCCTTGAAGCAAGAGAGAAATATCATACCTTTGAGGAATTGATAGGTATATTGGTACAAGAAGAAGAGAGGCACACAAATTTGAAGCCGAATTTAAAGCCTCAGAATTTAGAATTAGCACTATGGAAAAAGAAGAGATTCCCTAAAGGAAAACCAAGAGAAGGGGATAGACGAGGAAGTTAATTTCAGAGGAAGTCATTTCCAAATCCAAATCCAAATCAAGGTATGCCATATAATAGAAACAAACCTAAGTGTTTCTATTGTGGTAGGACTAGGAATCTTTCCAGAGAATGTTATAAGAAGAAAAATGATGAGGCTAGGCATAAAAATCGAAAACATTCAGGACATTTTTCATAAGAAAACCCAAATTTTTATTCAAAAGATCCAGATTGTTTGTGTCTAATGTTGCATTGTCTACTAAAACTGATGATTTTGACGCATGGTTTGTTGATTATGGATCTTCGATTCACATGACATGTAACAACAATTGGTATATAAACTTTAAAGAAACACATAATGGTTCCCATATTTATCTTGCAGATGATCGTTCCTATCAAATCAAGGGATATGGAGCTATTGCAGTAACACTTCTGAATGATACTGTCAGACACATTCGCAATGTTGTGTATGTCCCCAGGATAAAAAAAAAAAAGTTGAATTATGTGTCCACAATTACAGATCAGAATTTGAAGGTTGAATTCTTCAAGACACATTGTATAGTGAAGGACTTGCGGGATCATTACATAATTGTTTCCTCAGGAGTTAGAGTTGTAGGTCTATACAAACTTGATGTCACCAGCAAGAATCATCAAGCATTGACTTCTGTAACTATGCCTATAGAAACTCTTTGGCACCAAAGGTATGGTCACATTAATTATCATGATTTTTTGTTATTACAAAAACAAAGTATGGTTGAAGGACTCCCTATGTTGAAGAATGAATATGTTGCTTGTGAAGGTTGTGCATTGGGAAATATGCACAGAGATGAATTCCCCTCTAATTCTAATAGGAGAAAGAAAGATGTATTAGAACTTATACATATTGATGTTTGTGGACCATTGTAGACAACGTCCTTAGGTGGTGCTTATTATTTTTTGTTATTTAGTAATGACTGGACAAGATGCACATGGATTTATTTCCTTAGAAAAAAGAGTGATGTTCTTGAATACTTCAAGGAATTTAAAAACATGGTGGAGAAGCAAACAGGAAAGTCCATCAAAATCCTCCGCTCAGATCAAGGGGGAGAGTACAGATTTGGGAACTTCATCAAGTATTGCAACGATCATGGAATAGTACAACAATTTACAATACCCCACACTCCATAGAAGAACGAAGTTGCAAAAAGGAAAAAATTGAACTCTGGTGGAGTGTGCACAAAGTATGATGAAAGGTAAGAATCTCTCAAATGATTTTTGAGTTGAGGCCATTAGCATTGCTTTTTATTTAAAGAATAAAAGTTCAACAAGGTGTCTTTATCATAAAACTCCTTTCGAAGCCTTGTATGATTCTAAACTAGAGGTTAATAATTTGAGGATATTTGTGTGTAAAGATTTTTCACATATTCTAGAGGAAAACAGGAAGAAGCTTGATGCTAAAGCTATCAAATATATTTTTATAGGATACTATTCAGAATTTAAAGCATATAAATTGTTTGATCCATCTACTCACAAAGTGTTTGCAAGTAGAGATGTAATTTTCCATGAGAAGGCGGAAGGAAATAATGAAGAAAAAAGTTATGAAGGATGGMATGTACTTCTTGAATATGAAGACGTCRAAGAAGAGAAGCATCGGCATGAAAAGGCAGCCAGTGACATGGATACATCTAGAAATGAAGAAGAATCTTCACAAAACGGAGAATAAGTCACCAGCCAATTGAGAAGATATTCTCAACARGTTCGTCCAACTGAAAAATATAAAGATTATTCCTTGATGAGTAGTATTTCAAATGGCATAGAACCCATGAGTTTTAATGAAGCTAATGAACATGGAGAGTGAGGAAAAGAAATGGAGGAAGAATATGACTCTTTAATGAAAAAAAAAACTTGGGAATTGACTAAATTGCCTAAAGATAAAAATTCCATAGGATGTAAATTGATATACAAACCTAAATTCAAAGCAAATGGTAGTATAGATAAATATAAAGCCATATTGGTGGCAAAAGGGTGTTCACATAAGGAGGAAATTGATTATGTAGAAATATTTGCACCGGTAACTAAATTAAATATTATAAGATTGTTAATTGCATTAGCTACAAAGTACCAATGGAAGCTTCACCAATTAGATGTAAAATTTTCTTTTTTGAATGGTGAGTTAAAGGAGGRGGCTTACCTTACTCAACTAGAGGGGTTTGTGAAAAGTGGTCAAGAACATTTAGTGTGTAAATTAAAGAAACAATTGTATGGACTGAAACATGCACCTACGTCATGGTTTGAAAAGATAGATTCCTTCTTTCTTCAGCAGGGTTTTATGAGGAGCAAAAATGATCCAAATCTGTATACCAACTTTGATGAAAAGGGGCATGTTGTATTGATTTCCTTATACGTTGGTGATTTAATTATTACAGGAAATTCAGAAAAATTGATTAGTGGAATTAAGAAGCAGATGTTACAGATATTTTAAATGAAAGATCTTGGTGAGTTACTTGACTACCTAGGTCTTGAAGTTTGGAGAAATATTGGTCAAACCTTTGTGTCTCAAGAGAAATATGTGAGAGAAGTACTTAAGAAGTTTTAAATGGATCAGTGTAAAGTTTCTTATGTTTCAATGCAGCAGAACATGAAACTTTACATGATGGTTCGAAGAAGGTAAATGGTACAATGTATAGATAGATGGTGGGAAGCTTGAACTATCTCACTACAACCAGTCCTAACATAGCATATTATGTTAGTGTGTTAAGTCAGTTTATTGAAAAACCTCTAGAAAACCATTGGAATGCCGCGAAAGGGGTACTCAGGTATCTCAAAGGCACAATTGATTATGGTATTAAATATACTAATTCATTCGGCGTTGAGTTGACAAGTTACTCAAATTCTGGGTTTGCAATCTTGATGATCGAAGACCTACTACAGGTTATGCGTTTGGCATTGGATCCAGGATTGTTTCATGGCACAGTAAGAAGCAACATACTGTATCTTTGTCACCCATTGACGCAGAATATAAAGCATTGTGTGAAACAACTTGTGAAGTTGTTTGGTTGAGAAGACTACTTCAAGATGTTGAAGAAGAACAAAGGAAAGCTACTATAATCAAATGTGATAACCAGAGCTCAATCAAGTTGGCAAATAATCCAGTTTACCATTCAATGACAAAACATGTTGATACTCAGTTTCATTTTTTTCTATAAAAAATGCACTCTAATGACATTTATTTATTGTATTGTAATACTAGTGAAAATGTTGCTCATATTTTCACTAAGTCTCTTGGGAAGATAAAATTTAAATTGTTTAGGGAGATGTTAAGTGTGGATGTCAATCCTTTGGGGACACTTAGAAATAATGGAGACTCCTTTAAACAAAATAATGGTTCCAACCGTCTAAACTGAATATCATCATATATAATGTACTCCTCATTGATTAAATGCATGCAATGTGACTTTGCTCTAATGGCTTCAAGGTGTTGCCTCACCTCAGAGAAGCCAATTTCATTCTTTTTTCCTATTTTCAAGTATTTCAACCCACAAACTTGCAACTTCCAACCTCTTGACGTTAGCCTGAAAGTATAGATCACGTCGTTTCTTGTTTTTCAAAACATCGTAGTAACCAAGGCCCATCATCAAACGTTTGCTACGATACTATTCTAGTTGATCGATGCTTTCTATCTTAATTCCCTATGCGGCTCCTGAGTGTGTCCGCCCATTAATGTGATATTATATACACAATCCAACAAGTCATTAGTAAATAATATTGTTGCTTAAACTGCAGAAGAATGTATATTGTTTCTTAAACATTGTTGCTTAATAATATTGTTTCTTAAACATTTAAAACTAC
Source organism: Picea mariana (assembly GCA_032191745.1). NCBI lineage: Eukaryota > Viridiplantae > Streptophyta > Pinopsida > Pinales > Pinaceae > Picea > Picea mariana. The sequence continues at coordinate 107,132 of JASDQU010681535.1, forward strand.
AAATTCAATAGAGCCGGTAAGCATCAAAATTTTCTATAAATTTCAAAAAGCCTTTGAATAAAGTCATTGCTTATTGAAGATCTTTAGATGCGCCCATGAACTGTAGTCGTCGACGTAATTATTGATAATTTTTATACCTTGTACTATCAGAAAGTATCTTCTAAATTATTGATAACTTCGGAAATTTTTCTTCTAAATTTCAAAAAGCCTTTTGAAA
>JASDQU010681536.1:11400-27984 GCA_032191745.1 Picea mariana
TAATGACATGATTAATCCACAATGGGGATTTAATCCAATAACAAAATAATAAGAATGCTCTTCGCAGTTACATTATTTCAACATCCTTATATCTGATAAGGATGTTATACATGAATTACAAGACACTCTAGTAACTTTTCTTCTTTCAACTAGATTTACATTATAGGTTTCTGGGATCCCCTATTTTAACACATCGAAATTACTTTATCTTGATGCAAATGGAATAAAGTAAAACCTAGTAGAATGGTTAATTTATTTTTGATTATATTACAGAGATCTGAGGTCAGTTTCAGAAAAGGAAATCTATTGAGAACCTCACTCGAGATCATCGAATGTTTTATTTTTGAAGAATTTTGAAACTCAAACGTAAAGATCCTAAAACCCTATTTTGGTTTTTCTCACGTTCTGTGTCACAGAGTCGAATTATTGAACCCATTTACCCAATGAAGACACTTGGTCTACATGTTCTTCTCATCCCACAAGGAAACAAGATCCCTATATGGAGCCTAATGTTGACACAAAGTTTAAATTTTTTACCCTTTAAACCTGAAACATTGTTTTTTCCTAGTCATGGAGTCGCCCTTAGTTATAAAAAGGAGTACAAAAATCTTTCAAGTTTTTTCGGGTTTTGGGATTCAACTTTTCATGAGGTATGATTTTTAGTTAACAACTCCAGAGTCCCGGTGCCAAAATCCCGAAAATCCTTTATATTTAAAGAAATGAAAAAGAAAAAATGAGTGTTATAAGTCCCGACACGTGTTTCACAAAGTACCCTTTAGTCGTGATTAATTAAACTCTTAAACACAATAAAAAATTCATTAATCTTTCGCGATTCAGGTTTTCTTGTATCAAAGTGGTTTCAAAATGTCGACCCTCAAATGCCCGATCCCCATTTTTCCGAAAATAAGAAATTAATTACTAATATCGATTAATTAAAGCATTAATACAAGTGATTAGCATCTAAATTAATCCCATCACGATTTCGTGATTCGGGGTTTGCTTATGACATAACTCTTGGGTACAGGATCCCCGAAATTATGAAATGAGAAATCACAATTTTTTAACAAAGTTTAAAACTAAATTAAGTTAGTTTAAATGGGATTAATAATGACTAAACTACTTTTCACGTTTCGCATTTTAGGATTTGTTGAAAGCAGTCCTTTTGAAACTCTAGTTTGAAATCATCAATATGTGGCAGTATTAATAATGGACAAATGGAGATATTTTTGACATGAAGGCATATCTCCAGGCGTATCTTCCTCATTAAAACATTAATTCCTTATCGCCTATGTCGGTACACTCATAGTAAGACAAGATAAAGGTTAATAAACGTTCTATAGTTCAAATTTCATTCTTGTTTTTTACAATAAGGAGTGAGTTGAATTTATCCAGGCTTATATATTTTTCCTATGAAAATAGGTTTTTAGTCTAGAGAGAACATTATGGCACCTAGAAAGGCACCTAAGAAAAGTCAAGAAGCAAAAAAAACCTCGAGCCCGGAAGGATATGTCATATTTGCTACTACACCGCATGCCATTGATTCCATCAAATCCTGGAGGTAAATTTTTGAAACCTTGGACTACGAAATCAAGAATTTTCCCAATGATTCTGATAACAAACTAGAGGACATAGTAGAGTCTGAACTTCAGAAAGTAGCTACATTCCCATGACTCATGACATACAATGATATGATCAGTTGGTATTTAGAGAGGACAGATGTGCAAATGAGAAGCATTTTGGATAGCCAAGGGGTCATCATCGGCTCTTTCAGACCAGAGCATATACAAGTAATGTACAAATTGTCTCCCAATTCTAAATATATTTATAATAAAGAATTTGTAAGTGAATTTCAAAGGAAAGAATGCACAAAGGAAGACCAAATATACCCGAACATAATCAAAGACTGGTGGAGACACCCAGAAAAATTCAGGGCCAATACCCATAGCATTTATGCCACAACGTCATTGAATGAGTACATGGTCTATGTGGATATGATGCTATGTAGACTTTTCAGGAAGAAAAGTCCTACCCATTTCCCTACAGAATGGGTGCCCCTTTTACATGAAGCATATGAAGGCTATAACTTCAATTGGAACAAGATTCTATCAGATAACCTAGCTAAGGAGGTTATAGAGTACCAAACTACGAGATCCAGTGGCCAACCAATAACCTTTTACATGTATGCATACATCATGGACGCTATATGTTTCATGACGCCTTTCCTTTTGATGAAATGGATTTGGAACCCAACCTACACTGAACCTATTCATGAATATCATTCTAAGTTGTGGAAAGAAAATGCTAAGGATTCTTTTTACAAAATTTTTCATTTTGTAGTGATACTAGTGCATCAGATGTTGTATGGTTGTGTGCCCCTTTGTATTTTAGAGTTAGTCATAGGAAACCTCAAGGTGGTTTCTAATTGGTTTATTAAGGATAATTTCTCCTATATTAGGGTTTTTATATGTTCTATTCCCCCCCACGCGCTCCCGAAATTCCTTCCTAACAAAATGGTGTGCAAGGAGGTAGCCTATCATATAATAACGGGTGGCATTGGGATAGAATTAAAGACAACTCAGAAGAAGTTTTGTCCAGTCTTCCCTGTACAGATTGGGAATTTTTCACTACTCAACTTGGGTCATTCCCAGGTTGAAGATGCATCTCTAGAGAAGGTCAACTTGGTGGATCTCAAACACAAAAAACATGACCCTTATCAAACAGTGGGAAATCACATGTCTCACTGTGGTATGAAAGTGTATGAACATGAGAAATCCCCTTGCTTTGAATTTTTCAAAGGGGCCAAAACCTATGACGAGGTATTAGGACAGGTAGAGAAATTACCATCCAACTTGCAAACTAGTTTTCTAACCTTACAAAGAAACAGATGAAGTGGTTTTCCCAAGGTACTATAGGGAGAAGCAACAACACCTCCTCTAGAACAAGAAAACACTCCCCCAGGTTCCAGATAGATAGTGCAGGATAAAGAAGACACTGAGGAAAATCCACAGTGAGCCAAAAGTTCTTCACAAAATGAAGAAGTCCCACTGAGAGAGAATCCAGAAGCAGAAATAGAAAGAAAGCTTGGGACACCTCCCAAGTCTAGTCAATCTACTCCCCCTTCGTCATCTACTGTCCATGTTGATACCCCCAAGACAACAGGGGAAACAAAATCCATAGAGATGGATAATCCCATTGCTTCCTTGACCCCTTTATAGTCTACTTTTGGGCTCCCTCAAATGGGAGTCATATATGCTACTGACCTTACCCCTATATCTAGAGAAGAGATAACTCCCTCTGATTACTTTTTCAGTTAAAAGAGGAAGGTTGTGTTAAATAAGGAGATGTATATGAGAGAAGGTGGTATGGTAAAGAAGCACAGAGTGTTGGTAGATGGGTATAACTTGGAAAAAGAAGATTTCACTACAGAGGTAGCGAGCTCCATGGGAGCTCTGGAAACAACAAATATATTCATTGTTGACAATATGAGAACAAGGTTGAAACAAAGTGATCATATGATAGCCCAGTTGCAGGGCCAATTAAAAAATACTGAGAAAAATATCAAAGAAGAAATAAATAAAGGTCTGGATCAAGCCAGGGCTGTTGACAAATAAGAAATTCAATCGATTAATTCAAGTCTAGATGAGATGAACAAGAAGATGCAGACTAGCCAAATACAGGTTATTAGACAAGAAGAATTGGTAAGACAACTATAGGCTAAATTGAATTCAATGAAAGGCCAGGTTATAGATTTGAAAGTTTTGTAGGTCGAGTGACTGGAGGTGCATGCAAAGATAGAAACTGAAAAACAGAGATTAGTCTCCAAAGTAAAGATTATTCAGAATTATTTTCAAGAAGTAAGCAATTCTTTCGATAACATTGTTTTTAAAGAAAAATAAGCTAAAGAAGCAAGGGCAACTTTCCAAAATGTAGTTGTATGTTTAGGAAACGAAGAGGTATTGAAAACTCCAAAGATATCTGTCACAGAGCATATCAGAGGCGATATTATGCTCAAAGTATGGGAGGCCAACATAGCAGAAAACAAGAGAATAGACAAGGAAATCAAAGATGATTGCAAAAATGTCCTTGACTTGCTAGACAAAGGATCATTAGGTATTGGAAGAGAAAATTGTACTGGGCAATTAGGACAGATAAACATTGTAAGACACCAATTGAATTTCAAAGAGTGTTTGAACGAAATTCAGATGGAAAATTCACAATTAAAGGAAATTGATGTTACCCTAATAGATAGGTGGTTGGTGGAGCCAAACCTAAAATTGCAATCAATTAAGTTTGTTGGTAAGGGGATTGAAGACTGACTTCCAAAAATTCAGAGAAAATTTTATCTATTCGAGGCGAAGGATTTTCCAGATCCTCCCGTAAATTTTGTACACTTTCTTGAAAAATATATTGAATGTATTGGGTCGAAAGAAGGAGATACCTCAATAAAACAATGAAGTATCATTTTGAAATCTTATATTATCGAGATGATAGAAAAATTAAAGATAACCATGCAAATGGTTTAGGTTTTCATTTTTGTAACTGTTTTCCCCTAGGAGTTAGGAAATAACCAACCATCAATGTATTGGTGATATTGTATAAGTATAATTTCATAAGACTAAAAGATGGCTTTTTTGGGGTGCATTGTAAAGAATAATTTGAAGATATTTTTGAATTAATACAAATACAGATTGAAGATTCCAGATCTGGTCATGTTTGATTTATGTGCTTCTCTGTTGTTTAATATTTTTCATATATCTCTTTGATGAATTCTTAGCTGCAATTTAGTACAACCTCTACTCTGGTGATTAATTATTCTTTCAATTTAATCATTTACAGTTTTTCCTCTGTATCGACTATCAGTAGGTAAAATACCTATAAATGTTTTAGATTTAAATATCATATTCTTCATTAAGAGTTTTTCCTAACTATTTTATTCTTCTGTCACAAAGTGAGATTCCTCTTTAATTGATGCCTCACCTTGTTCAACAACTTTATGTTCTCTTTTCATTTCATGCATATTCCCTTTTCAAAATCTAACTCAGATACTGGAAACATCCTTTAGTTTATTCATACTATTAATTCAAGGTTTTGGAGTTCTTCCTACATATTTTGAAACATAAATAGCAAACCCTAAAAGAAAACAAAAGAATTTATCTTTTCATTCTTTATCCCTGATGATTGTACCAGTTACAAGATAGCCCAATACTGAGCACGACCTATCAGGTCAAATGAGCATTGCCTTAAATTTATTTAACACCATCTTACAGACAACAAGTAACCGGGTTGAGTTAGAACATTCATGGGCAGCAATTGAAAGGGATATTAGTATCCAGGAAAACTGGGAAGCTAGACAGAGACAATTAAGAAACCAACCATATCCCTTCTTCGTATGACCGACCTTTCTACCCTTAACTCTCTATACCTTTATGGATGCCTTGAAAGTATACTTTAGAGACTTAAAGTATAAACTCAAGAACAATAGGCTCCATCAAAGAACATCTTCCAAACAGGGGTAGTATGAGGAGGGATTTCACAAAAAGCAATGGAATGTTTTCTGATTTCAACAGGAGTTTCAGGAGTATCAATGAGCTGCAATATGTTGGATCCCAAATCAGTGTCAAAATAAAAAATAGGATGGTTGGTGGGTTTTTATTCATCACTGATGATGTACACGAGATGCGCTTCCCTGTAGAGTCTCCTTTGTTCACCCCTAATTATAGGATTGGTGGCATATGAATGGTCCATCATCAAGGTTCATCCTAGTATATTTATCCAAGACCTAGATAGGAGCATCCCAAAATTAGGGAGAACATCAGCCACTATGATATCCATGACTACGCTTTTCATTGGTAGCTGGAATAGGGACATGACCAGGTCTTTGATAACCCCAAGGCACTTCAACTTTCTAGGGTCAAAAGAATACAAGCCATGGTAAGTTTTTGTAACCTACAACCCATGCTCTTCCATGACAATCTAAGGCATAATATTGTGAGATTCCCATAAATCCATCAAGAAACTATGCAAAACCTTATCATGGATGTTCAATCAAGTGTATAAGGGAGGTGAGGAATCATCTCTATCTTCTACCAAAGGTCCTAATATGACAACTAGTTTTTTATCTTGGAGGTTAACTGAGTCTGAGTGAGGTGCAGGTTCAAGCTGAATTTTTTTTGATAGGCACCTTTTGAAATCCTCATGCTTGACTAACTCTAAGAGAGGTACAGGGATTCTAATATTTGAGTCTCATGCTCAAGGCTAAAAGAGCAGGGGGGCTTCAAAATATCCTTCACCTCTAGGATAGGACTTTTGACTAGTGGTGAGGGGATTTATGCCTTTCTTTCTTTGTTTCTGTCTGTTATATCTTTAGCAGGTTCTTCAACTCTAGAATTCCACTTGGGAATGACAATCTTTCCTTATTTCTTCTTGGATATGAGGTTGTATCCATTTGGATCCCTACTAATATTTTCTCCTTTTCTCATCTCATTCAGTTGATTACTCATGAAAGCCTCTTCATATGTAGACTGAGTTAAATGAGGGGATGAAGAGGTATCTCCAAGGCAATGGATCGTAGGATAAATATCTTCTTCCTCTTCATCTATTTGAGGGGGGGGCATAGAGGAACTAGAAGTTAGAGCTCCAAACCTACCTTTTCTTTTGTCTCTATCATCCTTAATCCTAAGTTTGTCAGATGCCAATATATTGGATTCTACTTCAAGGGATGTATATTACATATGATCCAAGGAGGTAGCTCTTATTTCTCTCAACATGAGGAAAAAATCAGGGTCAAAAGAACTAGCATAAGTAATCTTGGCAGAGGTTTCTGTAGGTTTAATTTCAGTGGGAATATTTTTATACATCTTATTAAATCTTTTTGAGAAGTATGAAATAGATTCACCCTCTTCTCTCTTAAGTGCCCCGGATTCTGTAACATAATAAAAGATATATTTTTTGTTCCCCCAATGTCTTAAGAATGAATCATCCAAAATAAAAATCCCATCAATAGATCTAGGAGGAAAGTCCTTAAACGAATCCTTGGCATCACCATCAAGGCTCTGTACAAAAGCTCTCATCCACACATATTCATTTTCGATGAAATGAATCCTTGTAAATATATAAAAGGATGCAAGGGACTCTTCTGCAGTCACATCTCCCTCCCCTATGAACTGGGGCATGTACTTAAGATAGTGTGTGGTTGGGAGGGAATTCATAGGCTGAGATAAATCCAAAGGGGCATATCTAGCATCCAATATCTCATCCATCATGTTCCTAGGAGGATTAGCACCTCCCATTTGGACGTGAAATGGAAGGGAACCATGAGGAGATGGAGTTTGGACAGGTAAGACTGGGGCTGTGCTTCTAGGAGAAAAATGAAAAGTCTGAGCATTAGGAGATAAATATGAGGGGCTAGAGGTAACAAAGGTTTCCTCTTCTATAACTGCAACAACTCTAATAGGAGGAGGAGTAGTAAAGTCTGGAGTAGGAATGTCATCTAAGGTCAAATCTATCTCCTTCCACTTCACAACTTCGGGAGAGCAAGGAGTGTCAAATATCTCTCCTTCTAAACCAAGAATAGGAGGGGATAAATCGGCAGGAAAACTCCCAAAATTTAAATTTCTTGAAACTCCAGCAGTTTGTATAATAGGAGAATTAGAAACAGTTATTGGAGTTTGTAAAGAAGTATTATGCAAATTATCAAAAAAAATTGGTACAACAGTGCAGGTAACTTTTTGAGTGGTCTTTCCCTTTCTCATAATTTCCTCTGAGTCAACTTCAAGTGCGGCTAGAGGCATCTATGGATTATACCTCATGTGTTTTCCTTTAAGAACCAGAATTGAAATAGTGGAGTCAAAACAGTGGAGTTGTCAGGTGCAAGTTGCAATCTTCAACGATATTGATATCTGATGCACCTTCAGAATCAGAGCTTCCTTGTCATTCTATCCTAGGAAAAAGTCTTCAATTCATCCCTGGAAATGACACTAGAAATTGTTTCACTAGAAGTCGCCTTCAGATTGCATGGAAGGCAAGCCCAAAAACCATCATTTTATACAATAAATGTAAATAAGTTTTAGGTGATCGAATAAAGAGGAATCAATGATAATAATGTTCTAACTCAGAAAATTGGACTAGCATGCATAAGGAAATTGAGATCTGGAATCAACTTCAGTCATAAGTCGGAGTAAGGGTGAATAGAGGGAGGAATTTGGTGAGGAGAGTGTAGAGTTATGCTATGGAAATCAAGTATTTCAGAAGCCTAATGAGGAAAAACATAAACACAATATCCTCTTGAATTCAAATCTCAAAGAAATTGAAAGAAATAATAACAATATTATAATCAAACATTCATCATAATGCAGTCACAACAATCCATGTGAATCAGTCATTCATGAACTCTCTTAGTATCACAGAAAAATAAGATGGAGCAAGAAAGATGACTTAGGCTAACCAAGATGTCTCAAAAATAAATTCATAACCAGAGAAACAATGTTCTTCATAAAAATATTACAATAACAAGGAGCCTAGATCAACCATTCGAACTTAAAAAAATATCAAAACTGCCTATATATACTAAAAGTTATTGCAACTACCAGGAGAATGATTGGTGCCCTGCATTCAAGGTTTCCATTTGGTTCCCACTCTATCAGACTATGTAGGCCTTCTCATGTCAGATGCAAGACAGGCACAGTTGTGCATTTTATAGGAAAAAACATCCATCAAGAAGCTTTAGATTGACAGTCTGCCTTCATGGCTTCTCTCTGCAATGCTTTCCATTTATGGGGTGAGACAAGGTCTCAACTTCTGCCCCTATATTCAATAACATCCTTCATTGGGATCAGGACGAGGCCTAACACCCATGAATGTTTCTAGGTGGTTCCCATGACTTATCCAAGTCAATCTTGATGCCAGGAGCCTCTGAAAATCTTCCCCTATGATCAATACGAGCATTGTAGGTGATAAGCTCCTTTGTGGACCCGTCATTCATTAATATGACCCTCGGCTATGACCAAGCACTTACCCAAAATGCGCCTCGTGATTTTGCGTATTGGGTGCTTTGAATGTGAGCCACTCCCAACTCTCTCGATTCCCGAACTCATGAACCAGAGCTTAGTAAGTGCCAACTCCCTTCTTTAACCTTCAACAATGTGACTGAGGCTATGACCTAGGGCCTAAATCCTGGCCCGCGGGGATGATTTTAAGGATGGAAATTTATTTTAAAATGTAGAAACCTTGATGAATATTACTAATCATTCATATGCCAACTATAAATGATTGGCAATATTTTTGTAAAGATATTCAAATTTCTAAACATTTAATATAGTTTTTATAAAATTTTGGCGATTTGTAAGGTAAAATAGTTTTATCCTATAGAATTTGGGCGAATCATTTTTAAAATAGTGAATCTTGTTTTTGGAAAAATCATGGAAAATTAGCCCATGAGCGAAATTTAGCCCCTAAAATCATCCTTGAGATTCCCGGGCACTTCGTAATTTTGCGTTTCACAAACTAGCGCCAGTCTCCATGCCAAAATATTTGATTTGCGAAACTGTGAAATCATTGATCCTATGCCATGTGTCCCTATGAATTGAATGGTCTAGATCAATTCACTAGTTCGCACTTTGCGAGTCCTCATGACTCAACCCTTTGACTTTTCCACTTCACGAAACTACAAAATGATGATCTTTCACCATGTATCCCTATGAATTGAACAATACATATCAATTCATGAGTTCACACTTCACGATTCGTCACCACTCAGCCCTTTGACTTTTCCACTTTGTGAAACTGCAAAATGATGATCTTTCACCATGTACCCTTACCAGCACCAACCAATAGGACTGACCTCGCGAATTTTTATCTCTGTATGATGTTAAAATATGCACAACTTTATGATCCTGATCGCGTGAGGGACACATATCTAAACTTTGAATGGAATCTCCTCTGCTAAAAACTGAACTTGCTCGCTCGCTCGATTTGAGTCCATATTAGACCACTCTAAGTGTTGTGCTTTGTTCTCATAGTTGCGTCCTGCGTAAATAAAAACTTGGATGACTGGATAAGGGTTCCAGAAAATAAAAGGATCAGTGACATAGGTAAAGGAGATGAGTGCCCAAACAAAAGGGGAAAACAAAATGAATTTGTATGTTGAAGCGGAAAATTTAAAGACATGGCTTGTGAAAGAGAGAAAACAGGGCATGGACATAGACTCAGGTATAAACCACCAAATCACAGGACTCTGACAAGTTCATGTGATAACACACTGAAATTCACCCTCAGATTGTGGGAGGATAAGCCCAGTACCCATCATAGTTTTTGGTGGATGTTGGTTTTATATGAGTGGAGGTCAATGGACAAAAGTCAATATATGAATGATGTTCAACATAGAACTAGACAAGAAATGCACAGGGAAGTGAGGGCCACAACTAACTTCAGTCATTGATTTGAGTTTAAGTGTGAGCAGAGGGAAGACTTAGTAAGAAAGGTGGACAATAATGTTATGGGTGTCGGGCCTTCAAGCAGCTTGGAGAAAAAAAACTCAAACTCAATATCACTCTTAAGCTCAAGCTTCAGACACTGAAATATGTCCAAACAACACAGTCACAACAACACAATGATCAAACCTACATCACCATGCAGCTACAACAACTCGAATGTATCCTCCATGATCGAGCCATTCAGTGTAAGAGGGGAAAAAATCATAAGGAATCTGACTAAAATGGGTCACGATACCACTGCAATCAAACCTACATTACAACAGCATAACAACCCTCGACTGGATCCTCCATGCCCGAGTGTTTTAGCACAGTTTTTACAAAGAGATCAAAAGAGGATGACATCTATTAATATGAAAGTATCAAATCTAATACATAACCAGAGAACAATTTTGGCATCGAAACATTACAAAATAGGGAGCTCTGCTCAACCAGTTGACCCTTAACAAAATATCAAAACTAATTATTTATACTCAAAACAATTCTCCACTACCGGGAGTGTGACCTAGCCACTACAATAAAAGCTTTGCATCGACGACTTCTTCTGTCAGACTAAAAGTGCATCCCTCTATCACACATGAGCTCAGATCGGCATGGTTTTTGCAGGGAAATCTATCCATAGGGGTACCATGAGTTGATGGTTCATTCCCCACGGCTGGACCCTCCATGCCTTCCATTTATGGAGTGAGTTGAGGTTTCAACCACCAGCTCTATTTTCATTAACTTCCTCCTCGAATATTGAACGAGACCTAATGCTCAGGGGGTGGCTATGCACAGCTCTCAGATAGGATTCCATATAAACACGATATTGTGGGGCTTTCAAAAGTGGTTTGGATTCAGACCGCTTTTGGGCCTGCAATCCATGATATTTTTCCACGTAGCATTTTTTCCATACCATGGTTTCCATTGCGGGACTGCTCAAGAAAAATATCGCCTAAGCATGTTGCATACCCATAATGGATTGTGGTCATAGGTCTGGTCATGATATGTGATCTGAGTGCACCCACTAGATTTAGCACCATTGCCAAGCTTACTCGCCCACAAACTTTAGGATATGCCAAAAGTATGCCTTGGGATGGGGTTCTACTTTTGGTGCTAAACATAACAGATCTTGGAGAATGATTTGATGTGGAGGCCTAACGTCACCATGTCGATATGTCGTGGATGGAGAGGTGACATGTGTCACTCAAAAATAGGCAGAAAGCATGTCTAAAATGCTTGAAATGAGTGCCATGTGTCAGTGCTATATGGATGCCACGTGTCCTTGTCAATGGCTGCCACGAACCTGGTGCTCCAGGGCTCAGGTTCTATCTCCTTTTCCTTTGGCTACTTTATGATATTTTACCCAGAGATGGTGATCTAATGATGTGTTTCTTCTTGAATTGAATGATCGAGAATTACATTGGGTCTCCAGAATTCGGGAAAATCAAATCTCAATCTTCCTCTACCTTCAGCTTCTTTTACCCAGAGCTATGGATATAAAGATGCGTGGCCCTCTTGAGATCGATGGATGAGATCCATTTATGGCTCCAGAATTTGGGGAAATCAAATCTCAAACCTGGGCATCCAAGGGATTTTACCCAAACTCATAGATCTGATGACATGTGGCCCTCCTGAGATCGACAACTGAGATCCCTTTGTGGCTCTGAGCTTCAGACTTCTCAATAGTCAAATTTTATTTGCCCCAAGAAAATTCACCAGAGATAGGAATCTGACGACGCGTGGCTCCTGGATTTGGATGGCCAAGATCCACTTCAGGTCTCCAGGTGCTTGGAAAATAAAAAATCGAATATTTCTTACCTTTAGCACTTTTACCCTTAGCTATGGATCTGACGACGCATTGATAATGTTGATCAATGGCTCATAATCTCTTCGAGAATTTGGCCACTTTGATACTTTGGGTGCTTCGTCACTTCAGCCACTTCGGGACTTCGACACTTTGGGCCTTTGGGTGCTTCGGGCCTTCGAGACTTCAGCGCTTCGGGCCTTCAGGTGCTTTTGGACTTTGAGACTTTAGTGCTTCATGCCTTCAATACTTCTAAGTATTTATGATTTCAAATCTCCACAAGCTCATTTCCCCGAAGGCATGGATCAACTACCACCTAACCCCTTTAAGATCAATGACTCATATTCACTTCGGGGCATTTTTCTATGGCACTATACTTCATGCAAGTTTTCACTCCTGAACGTCCATGAGCCATTGATATCGACTACTCTTGGAAACTTCGTCACTTGAAATATTAAAACTGCCTTTTGCTTATGGTTAACATACTGTTAATAAAGTTGTGCTTTGTGTTCATGGTTGCGGCCTACACGATCAAGGATTTGGGTGACTGGCTGTGGGCTGGGAAAACAGGGAGACCAGTGACTAGAAAAAGGAGATGAGTGTTCATCCTTGGAGAAAATCAGAGGAGCTTGGGTCCACAATTTCTTTCGACTAATATATTGAGGGAGACCAGGGCACAGAAACAAACAAGGGCACACAAAGGATGACTTTACACACCAAAAGGGGATTAACTTAAGACTTGTCAATTTGAAAAGGATAGAGACAGGGAAAAATTATAGACTTGGGTATATCAACACATACCTATGGCCCTTGACAACCTTATGTGATAACACAATGAATACTTAATATTTCAGTGTATGATGGAATCAAAGAACTTAAAACTAGAAATAAAACCTATGCACAGTGATCAGTTCATTAGTTTAGGCTTCATTAATGGCATGTGTTGCAATCTTTCACTTGAAAACTAAGTGTTCATGCAGTCCAAGACATGATTAACTCTTCAAAATAATGAATTATAATTACTGTAGATTACATCAAGAAACATGAAATGTAAAGGTAAAATACCATTCAAGATAATCTTCAAATCAGTCAATGAAGCATGAGTTAAACTCTTGCAAGATGATATTGACCTAGCCCTGAAATTATTAGCGAGAAATGGAATATGTAATATATGGTAAACACAAAGAACTAATGGTGAATCCTTAAACTTGCATTCAAAATTTATATGTTAAGTATAACAAATATTTAGGATGGTGCTTCACATTACATTCATATATGTGATCTCTGAGTAAACATGACTCAAACAATATCTTTGCATTCATCTCAACATATTCATTAACTCACATAAAAGTGTTAAAGATTATAATAAAACCAATTACAAGTCCTCTTGATATATGTTCTCACAAATGATTGAAGTAAACTCTTTTACCTTAAGTGTTCTTATACTTATAACAATGATTGATTTAGTTCTTAAAATATTCTGATAACTATGACAAACCAAAGTCCATTAAATTGCATTGACATAAAATAAAGGTAGCAAATGAAATGTCAAACTAAATGAGAAATAAAGAAAACATTAGGATTTCTAAGTATGAGACAAATTGCATGCCTATCGCTGATATAATGATCTAAATCAAATTGAAATAACGATATAGAGCACAATCAAATGACTATATTTCATAACCAAATATAAATGGAAAACTAAGATAAAAAAATAAAAGACAAACTAGTTGTGCATTCTAGATTGGTGGGCCATTGCGAATCTAGTTAATGAGATATTTACTTAAAGTCATAATATTATGGAGAAAAATTTGTATCATAAAGATCATTTGGCATTAACAAGTACAGATCGCATTACAACATTGTTCCAAGCATTGATAAAAATGTTGGAACATTCACTCAATATAACATAACAATATCTGTCTAATTATAGTTCCCCTCTCCTCCCTATTTGTTACATATTTATTTGTCAAATTCAATGGGAAGGATAAGATCCAATCCCCCAGACCTAGAGCGAAAAATAAAATGAAATCAACCAATTTGGGAAAATTGGCCACAAGAGAAAATCTAGGAAAATCCATATTAGAGAATCAATATCATATCCTCCAAATTTCAATTTCTAAGAACTTCACTCTTTAAATAATCATATTTTCATGTCCCCCACAGAACCCATGTTGAATAATTTCAAAATTTATCTTCATCGTCTCAAGAATCACACTAGAAGTTAACTGCTACTAATTTGGAACGTTTTTTTACTGAAAAACCCTTGACCACAGCTAAATATTGCCATGTTGGACTTGGATGTGATATAATGAATATGAAACCATAACAAGGGTCATAGTGACAAAACCTAGGTGGTCGAATTCTGGCTGGAGATGCAGAAGTATGTCATAACTGAGAAAATCATCATTAGTAAGATATCTTTTACAAATTCAATCTAATATATCAAATACATAGAAAATCAATAAAAATGAAAAAACTCAACCTATTAAATCTCATTGAAGGCATTTGACTTTAAAAACATGAAATATATGGTAATAGGGGTAATAAATAGGTATATGGATGAGGTAAGGATAGTCAAAGAGGGTAATTGATGTTGTAAAATGTGTCAAAACCATGAGCCAATAGTAACATTACCTTTTGGGGAGAGACATGATTGGAGGATGAAGTCGCCTTATTTAATCCCTCTACACTCACACCTGTAATTTTTTATGAGGACATTGTCATGTTTTTTTGTTGTATCTTATCTTATAGTAATTTTGGCGGTTTTTCCTAAGACCAATCCACCTTGTATCATGGATTTTAATTTTTGTAAGTGGTGTGATATTTCAGATTTGATTTCTTTTGAATTCTCCATAGTACAAGTCATATTGAAATGGTGTTTTGAATCCTTACATGGATTGACCTTCAGGACAACTAGTTTCCTCAGATATATAGAGGGAGTGCTACCTCATTGTAAATCATAACACAACTTGTGGAAAATTTCTACTACTCTTCCATTATTTACTTATTTTTCACTATGGATGACTTACGCACCTATTTTAGGAGATGATTCTTTGGATTCTTTCAAGTTTTGATGGATGATTTTAATGGTACGGGTTTCATTGTTGCTCATTGATTTACCTAGTAAGTGTTCTTTCTAAATCTTTGTTGGTTTATTTATTAATTTTATTATGTGCTAATGTGTTTATCAAAGTGGTGATAGTGGATGTTAACTTGTACCACTACTACATATGGGTGGATTATTCCAGGAAAATTTTCCACGCTTCCACTAGTTTCATCATTTTTTTAAATAGGGCGGGATTTTCATGGATATTTCCATGCACGCTCATCGCAATATCAAAAAAAATATTAATTTAACCTAGTCGGGATTTTTGTCGCTATAGCGACGATCTTTTGTGGCAATAACGACGAAAATTTTACCTATCTCATTGGTCGGTGTTAACGGCTAGTTGACTATTTTATCTATATATACGTGACTTTAAGAGACTTTGTGACAAAATTTCTATAGTTGCGACACTGTTCTTCGCTTTTGTTTGAGCTGTTTATTTTTTCCGTCACTCACTGGTTGAACAAATCTAATTCTCGATCTACATAGCTCGGATTTTGAGCTTGCAAGGTTAATATGTTATTTTTTATTGATGTACTCATTTAACTTTTAATTTTTTTTTCAAATGTCCAAATTGCATTCAGCTTGTTTTTTCCTTGATAATATAATATGTCTGTACCATATTTCATGTCTTTGGTTTTTGGATCTAGTTGGTATATTCTATGGAAAAGGGTATGTGGATTCCATAATATTCTAGGTTTATGGAATCCACATATCTTTTTCCCTTCAATTGTAGCTATAATCTCTCTCTCTTTTCATTGATAAAGATATGGAATTGCTCTTGAAACTCAACCCTAATCGGTGAAATGATAGTAATTGATTGCTATATTCCCTACTTTAGCAGGGACTAATAAGATAAATAAACACTAACCCTAAACTTATGTTAGGTGTATATGTCGTTATTATATAAAAAAAACATTTGTACACATATAACCTTATTATAAAGATGTTATATATGTCATCATGATGTTGATCCTCTACACATATGATCACCTTATTATAAAGATGTTGACCTTATTATAAATATTTAGGTCACTGTAAATAAACATATCATAATTTAAAGGAGTAGCCAAAATATAAAAAATTGACAACTTAATGTTTGGTATGGTGTAGGTAAGACAATTACTTATCAGGACAAGGATTTGTCACAATGAATGAAAATGACAGGAAGCTTTCTCGATTAAGAGTGGCATTAGAGGCGA
>JASDQU010681536.1:28084-40873 GCA_032191745.1 Picea mariana
GATAAGCTATTTATGATAAGGAAGTTTTTGCTGGGTTTTCTTCCCCTAGAGGGTTTCCCAGGATAAATGCTGTGTCTATTGTGGATGTGTATTTCTCAGTGATCTTGTGGTTATTATGCTCTTATCTTTATGAAATGCAAAGAACTATAATATCAGCATAAAACATTAACAAAGGATAATTATTCACTGCCAACAATCTTGTTCAGTACCTTGGTGAAGTTATCACACTTCCCATATTGAATTTCCTTTCACCACTTCATTCTTTTCTAGCATTTAAATGTTGAGATGAGGGAAATCAATATAATGAATTTCCTTTCTTCATATCTTTGGACTAGATAGGGGCTATCAATATTGAATTTCCTTTCACCATCTGTCTGTATATACTTTTTAATATGAAGTGGGGGCAATCAATCATTATGTAATATACTCGGGAAGATATCTACTTGAATTTTTTAACAGCAGAGGCCTATCAACTCACTTAAATAACTCTGGGCTAATCTTCACTCTTGCCTTCAAACATCATCAGCTTCAAGGAAATTCTTAAGGGAAACTTCTTGATAACTTTTTAATGAATTTCCTTGAGCAAAACCAATCAGTTTATTCCTGTTAGGAAGGCTAATAGGGTTAGGATTAACCTAGACATACTTCTAGTTCAACTAAAGTTAAAGAACTATAAACTCAACCTATTCTCGTTTTTGAAGGTTTGTTCGAGAATTTTCACAACCAAAGAGAGAACTTTATTTTCTCAAGGAACTTATGATAAAACATCTAGGGTTAGGTGAGGAGTAGGTTTTACCATGGTTAAGGGGTGGGTAAGAGGCTTCAGAAAACCTTTTTCACATATGACTGTTCTTAAGAAATTTCTTAGTTAACTTTCATAACTTTTCCGTAATTCCCCCCTTTATTTTTCACTTCCCTATTTGAAAATTTTAGTGATAATATTAGCATCAATTGAATTAATGATTTATTCATTCGTATCTTTTAGGTTAATTTAGCATGAATTTTTAGAACAGAATCTCATACCTTGGTAACTCCTATGTTGCCAGCCAAAAAGGTTATTAATTTATTACCTTTTTCATTGGAAGATATTTAATATATATATTTGTGCCTGTCACCTTTTTAGAATCTCTAGTCTCTTGGTTCGTTAGAAAATTTCCTGCAAAATAAATAGCATACTAATGGTCAAGAAATCTCATGAATCAAAATTAATTAATTATATATATATATTTGAAATCTTAAAATAAAAAACTTACCAAAAGGAATGGACTATAAAGTAAGCATGAAAACAAAATGGTATGTACAATGATAGTTAAAAATATATATTACTGCATGAAGTGTTTAACGTGCCACCCATTTACAGGGCTATTGAGAATGTCTTCATCAATATTTTCTAATGAAAAATCATTTTTTCCCTCAGAACCTGAAATCTTATATGGGCCAAACCAGATTGGATCAAACTTTCCATGTTTACCAGTGTCTTCTTTCCTAGCTTCTCATTTCAGGACCAGATCGCCAGGGAGGAAATCTCTATCTTTAGCTTTTTGATCGAATAAGGCCTTCACGTTATCCTAATATCTCTGTAACCTTTCATTTACTTCAGCCCTATTTTGCTAAACTTCAACCAGCTGGTTTATCCTCCTAGTAACATCATTGGGTTCTTCATTTGAATCTTGCCAAAGTTTCATTACCGGCAGAGCAAGATTTATTGGTAAAATGATGTCAGTGCCATATGCCATCTGAAAAGGGGAAATCCCAATTGATCTTTTTGTACTTATTCTGTTGTGCCATAAAGAATATTTTAAATGGATATGCCATGTTTTATTATTTTCATTCAAAACCTTTTTGATCATGGTGATCAAACTTTTATTAGATGATTCAACTAGACCATTACCCTGCAGATAGTAAGTTGTGGAGTGTCATAGTATGATGTTATATTTTTGGCAAAAGATGATCATGTACATTGACTTAAATGCTTGAGCATTATCAGTGACTATCTTCCAGGGACAACCAAACCTGGATAAAATATTTTCTTCTAGGAAACTGATTACTACCGATTCAGTTGCATTTCTCATGGAAATAGCTTCCACCCATTTAATGAAATGGTCTGTAGAAGTTAGAATCCACATCTGTTGAGCGCTGGAGGGTGGATGAATTTCTCCAATGAAATGAAGACCCCATTGCTGAAATGGAGCTTCTGTTTTAACTAGAACTAAAGGTAAAGCTGGGACTTTCTGCTTTCCTGTAAACAACTAATNATAAGGAGTACAAGTTCAGACTTTAGTGTTCACATATGTGAATAATTTAGGCGAGTAATACCCATCTCTTAATACTTTATAAATTGTTTCCCTCCAAGCATGGTGTCCTTCGCACACTCCCACGTGGAATTCATATATAACCCTTTTTGTTTTGGTCTCAACTAAGAAGCTCAACAGAAAACCCAGGGGGTCTTTCCAATACAATTTACCATCTATGATACAATATTTTACAGTGTGTAACTTTAGTGTCCTAGTTTTAGATGGGGTTAACTCACTGGGGAATTGAAGGGTTAGTAGATAAGAAATGATATTGTGATACCAGACTGAAGTGGAGAACTTGTCTTGAATCTCAGCTATGGGTGAAGTGACGTCAAGCTAATCTATTTCTAGAAATCCCTCACTCTCTTGCAGTTGATTTATCTCAAGTGCTTTTAAATTTGATTTGGCTATCAATTTGGCCAAACCATGACCTTTGATAATTTTAGTTGGTTTGACTTCTAGGTCGAACTTCTGAATTTTAGCTAGCCACTTGCCTCTTCTTCATTCGTTGTCCGACTACACCAGTATATCTTTAATAGAACTTGAAGGCATGTAAGCAATGATCTTTGAGTGGAATACGTATGTTATGAAAGCCTTGAGAGATTTTACCATTGCATAAGCTTGTTTTTCCAATATGTCATATTTCAGCTCAACGTCTCTGAGACTTTTGCTAAAAAATGCAATAGGCTGCTCAAAACCTTCCTCATTTTATTGTAACAATACAACTGCGATTGTATGTTCACAGGCAAAAGAAAAAATCAAAAACTCTTTTGTGTAATCTGGGCTTTCCAGGACTGGTGCTTCACTTATTACTTTCTTGATACATTGAAATGATTCTTTGGCTTCATTTGTCCACTTCACATCATTGTTCTTTTTAAGCATATATGTAATCAATTTTACAATTTAGGCAAAGTTAGGGATGAATCTTCTCAAGAAGATTATTTTTCCTAAAAAAGACTGAATTTCTTTTACGTTTCTAGGAATATTTATGGTATCTATCGGCTCGACCCTTTTGGGATCGATTTTGATTCCATATTTAGACATAATATGACCCAAGAGTTTACCTTCTTGCATTGCGAAATGGGATTTCTTGGGATTAAGTGACAAACCAAATTTGCGACATTTCTCGAAAGTTTGTTTGAGGTGTGTTAGATGTTCTGCATCAGATTTAGAGAAAGCAGTCAGGTCATCAAGATATATAATGAATAAATTATCCCTTTCTCCCATGAAAGTGATATCCATGGCTCGTTGGAAATTTTCCCCTGCATTCATTAAACCAAAAGGCATTTTTTCATACATAAAGGTACCCCAAGGGGTAGTGAACATAGTTTTTTCTTTGTCATCTTGATGTACTGCAATTTGATTGTAACCTAAAAAACCATCAATCATGGACATTCTGTTAGCTCCAACTACTTGTTCTAAAACATGATCCATCTTAGGTAATGGATAATTATCCTTAAGTTATGATCGATTCAGGTTTCTAAAATCTACACACAGTCTGATCTCACCGTTTTTCTTTCTCACTGGGACTAAATTGGCTACCCACTCAGAGTATCTTAGTGGGACAATGATTTTAGTGTCCAAGAGTTTTTTGACTTCTTTTTCTATTACCGATAGTAAGATAGGGTTAATCTGCCTGAGTTTTTGCTTAAAAGGTTTGACACCTGGTTTCAAAGGAATTTTATGTTCCATTATAGTAGTGTCATAAGTTCTCAATTCGTAATAATACCAGGCAAAAACATCTTTATATTGTCTAAGAAACTCAACATACTTACTTTTGATTTTGGGAGATAGATATTTGCATAATTTCACCAACCTAGGATTTTCTTTGGTACCTATATCGCAATCCTCGACCTCCTCTGGTTGAGGCTGTAAGGTAGACTTCAAAGGGATGTCATCATGATTAAATATCCTTTCTAAGGGGATCATACCCTTAGGTATCTGATTATTTTTTAAAACAATCATCCGGTGGTTAACGATTTTATCTTGGAACTCTTGGGGGTCTTCTCCTTCTTGCATGATCCAAATAGGGTCATTCTGGTTTTCTTGGTCAACATGCATTTCAGAAAAGTCATCTATTGCCTATAAAAACTTTCAGAGTTGTTCGTCATCCTCAAAAACATGCCAATGTTGTATTTTATTCAGTATGGAAGGCCCATGTCTCATTAGTATATGGTATTTTAGTTTGAAAGTAGTGGGATGTGTGAAAATTGAAGTTGCTTTGGCTAATGCATCTGCCTGTTGATTTTCTGTTCTTGGAATATAGTGAATATTGACAGAGGAGAAAAACTTTTCAATCAGCTCCCAAACACAATTTTAGTAAGACCTTAACCTAGGATGTTTGGACTAGTATTGACGATTTACCTTTTTCACAATTAACTCTACATCTCCAAAAACTTCCAAGTTTTTAATTTTCATTCTCCTAGCATTTTCTAATCCTAACACTAAGGATTCATACTTACATACATTATTAGTGTGATCAATGTTCCACTGTAACCTATAAGAGAAAGGGATAACAAATTTTTCACCAGGTGCCACAAAGAGCACTCCATCCCCTGCTCCAAAATATGACGAGGCACCATCAAAAAACATTTTCCAAACACCGGTGCTATATACATCCTGCTTTATTTGTTCTTTTAATTTTTTATATTTTATTTTTTGTACAACTTTCCTCTATACATACATCAATATCGTCATCGATAGATAAAATACAATTGCCTAAATCTTGATCAGCAATATAAATGGGTTATGTGGGTCACTTACCATGAATGCCAACCTGGTTTCTCTGTACAAGCACATGAACTGTCCTCCAAAGACCGGGATCGTGGCATATGTCATGTCGAGTTGGAGGGATCCCCCAAGTTTAGCACCCCAAGACCTGGATAAGAGCATACCATACTTCAAGGGTATATCAACAACAACCACATCCATTAGGATGCTTTTTGTAGGTATCTATGCAAGGTTAACAACTAAGTATTTTATCATGCCTATACACTTAACTTTTCTTGAATCAATTGAATATAAATCTCCATAAGGTCTAGTGATTTCAAGACCAATTCTATCCATAATGGCTTTAGGCATTACATTATGAGAGGCTCCAGAATCTAACATGCAATTATGGAGTAGGTGATCATACACAGTCAATGTGATATAGAAAGGGGAAACAGTGTCTTTGGAAGCTTCAAAATGTGGGACAAAAATTATGTTAGGCTTGTCATCTTCAAAATTTATAACATCGGCCTGCTTTCGTTTTCTTAAAAACTAATTAATTTAGCGATTTGTTTTCCATAAATTGGATTTTTTGCCAGTTCGACAAGGGGTATAGGGATTTTGATTTTATATATTTCATTTTCCAAATTAAAACTTCCTATTGTTTTGTTGATCTCTATGGTTTGGGTTTCTAACCCCTTCTTTCCATCTTTCCTTTGTTGTGAGGTTTTCATTTCAATTACAGGAACCCCTGCTTTCTATGTGTTTACGGCTGATGTTTCCAGCAACTTTCTCTTGGCAGGCCGTGTGTCAGTGATCTTAGTTTTTGCAATCTTCTTTTCAGTGATTTATGAAACCCTCTCGTCAGTTTCACCCCTAGGAAGAATCTTTTTCACTGGGATATTTGTGAAGCTCTTGTTTCTAGGCCTTAGATTGTACTTCTGATGAAGTTCAACCATTATATTATCTGTGATTCCCTGATAGGTTGAATCTTCTGTAAAATTGTTGTTCTTGTTATTCTCATATCTATGTTCTATAGTTAAAGATTTTTCATAATCTTGTCTCGTTATATAAGGTTGTAGGAAATCATCGCCATGATTATTTTTATTTTCTTCTAACTCTTAAAAATCCTCCACGTCTTCTACTCCTATAAAGTTTTCTCTTTTAAAGGGGGTTTGGATTTTTTGATTCTTATTCTTAATTTGTCTTGGTTGATTTTGAGGGTTAGGATTCCTTCTAAAATCCTTTCCAGGAAAATGCTCATTCTCCACTTGATCTAGTTCCATTATTTATATATTATTTGACATTTCTTTGACGATTCTCGCCATATTGTCCATTTTTTCTTCTGAATATCTTCCTAATCCAGACGGCCCCCCTTGATCTCTATATCTTCTAGTTTCTTTGTTTCCAGTTTCAAATTTAGTTTTCAACTTTCCTGATGCCATCATGTTTGACTCAATTTCTAAGGCATCATCTTACATTTTGGTGAGGTCTACTGATCTCCTCTCCCTTAATAACAGGGCGAAATCAGGGTCAAAAGATCCAACGAAGGCTACTTTCTCTACAAGTTGGGAGCATTTGACCTCGGCTGGAATATTATTATATAATTTATTGAACCTTTGGGTGAACTCAAGGACCGATTTAGAGTTTTTCTTTCTTAGAGCCCAAAATTCAGTTAGATAATAGAGATGATCCTTATGTTTGCCCGACTACCTAATAAAATCATTTTCAAGTTTGTCATATGAATTGATAGATCCTGCTGCTAGAATTTGGAACCAGGTTCTTACCTGTCCTTCAAAAGTCTGAACCAAGAGTCTTGAGTAAACATATTCATTTTCCAATCCAAGGATGTCAGCAAATTGGTCAAAGAAATTGATGTGCTCGGCTACAGTTAGATCACCTTCTCCAGTGAATTTCGGCAGATTATTCATGTAGTTTTCAGGTAGGTCATGGAGAGGAACCGAGAGGACCAAAGGAGTGTATATGGCAGCCAATTTTGCAAAGATTCAAGGGAGTGGTACTTGGACACTTGCTCCTCCTCCTCCTGCACCACCTATGGTAGCACCTCCTACCCCACCCCCTCTGGACGCATCCATTGTTTATTTAGAGACTGAATCTTGGAGATTATAAATGAGGGTTTCAGAAAAAAGGTTATCAATGGACAAGAAACTTGAGACAGAGGAACTAGGAAAATGTGGGCTAGTTCCTTCAGACTCACAGGGAAAATAAGTAGGAGAATCAACAGAAGTCGAGTCGAGATATATAGGATAATCATAGGAGTTCTGAGAGATAGGAAAATGATGTTTGTGAAGTGAGGAGGTGTCAATCGAAGTAGGAAGTGAGGCAGATCTTTTTCCTCTATTGGTGAAAGAAACGGTTGGAAAATTTTCAGTTATAAAATCAGGTAAGACCAAACCAGGTTTGAGGGTTACAATCCTATCGGCAGGTAATTCCTCACAAGGAGGCGGGGTATTAGATTCTTCAAGTTGAAATTTAATATTCGAATGTGTAAATTTTGGTTGATAAAACGTTTTTGTCAATGAAGCAGTCTCTTTGAGATATTTTTTGATTTTAATATTTTTTCTGGGTCGGAAATAGGAAAATTTTGTTTGTTGTCAGGATTCTTCCTTGCGTTTTTTTGGTTAAAATCCAGTTTATTTTTCGTGGAGTCACCAAGTGAAAGATAAAGGTATCCGTAGAAGATTTTTAATCTTTTTTCACTATCAAAGAAAGAAAGTGTCAATGTTGTTCTTCCGAGGGAAAAAAACTTTGCTTCTTCATTCCCTGGAAACAACGCCAAAAAGATGTTGTTCCTGAGTTTATACTTTAAGGATCTAAAGTATACTGTCAAGGCATCTGTAAATGTAGAAAGAGTTAAGGGTAGAAAGGTCGGTCATACAAAGAAGGGCTATGGATGGTTTATTAATTGTCTCTGTCTAGCTTCCTAGTTTTCCTAGATACTAATATCCCTTTCAATTGTTTCCCATGAACGTTCTAACTCAACCCGGTTACTTGTTGTATTTAAGATGGTGTTAATTAAATTTAAGGAAATTCTCATTTGATCTGATAGGCCGGGATTAGTATTGGGTTATCTTGTAACTGGTATAGTCATGAGGGATAAAGATTGAAAATATAAATTCTTGTGTTTTCTTTTAGGGTTTGCTATTTTTGTTTCAAAATATGTAAGAAGAACTCCAAAACCCTGAATTAATAGTATGACGAAGCTAAAGGCCATTTCCGGTATCTGAGTTAGATTTTGAAAAGGGAATATGCATGAAATGAAAAGAGAACATAAATTTGTTGAACAAGGTGAGGCATCAATTAAAGAGGAATCTCACTTTGTGACAGAAGAAGAAAATAGTTAGGAAAAACTCTTAATGAAGCATATGATATTGAAATCTAAAAAATTTACAGGTCTTGTACCTGTTGATACCCGATACAAAGGAAAAAATGTAAACGATTAAATTGCTAGAATAATTAATCACCACAATATAGGTTGTACTAAATTGCAGTTAAGCATTCATCAAAGAGATATATGAAAAATATGAAACAACAAAGAAGCACATAACTCAAACTTGACCAGATCTGGAATCTTCAATCTATATTTGTATTAATTCAAAAATATATTCAAATTCTTCTTTACAATGCGCCCCAAAAAAGCCATCTTTCAGTCTCATGAAATTATACTTATAAAATATCACCAATACATTGATGGTTGGTGATTTCCTAACTCCTAGGGGCAAAAAGTTACAAAAATGAAAACCTCAACCATTTGCATGATTATGTTTTATTTTTCTATCATCTCGATAATATAATCTTTCAAAATGATACTTCATTGTTTTGTTAAAGTATCTCCTTCTTTCGACCCAATACATTCAATACATTTTTCAAGAAAGTGTACAAAATGTATTGGAGGCTCTGGAAAATCCTTCGCTTCGAATAGATAAAATTTTCTATGAATTTTTGGAAGCCGGTCTTCAATCCCCTTACCAGCAAACTTATTTGATTGAAATTTTAATTTTATCTTCACCAACCACCTGTCTATTAGGGTAACATTAATTTCCTTTAATTGTGAAATTTCCATCTGAATTTCGTTCAAACTCTCTTTGAAATTCAATTGGTGTCTTACAATGTTTATCTATCCTAATTGCCCAGTGCAATTGTCTCTTCCAATACATAATGATCCTTTGTCTAGAAAATCAAGGAATTTTTCACAATCATCTTTGATTTCCTTTTTCTATTCTCTTGTTTTCTGCTATGTTGGCCTCCCATACTTTGAGAAAAATATCGCTTATGATCTGCTTTGTGACAGATAGATTTGGAGCTTTCAATACCTCTTTGTTTCCTAAACATACAACTTCCTTTTGGAAAGTAGCCCTTGCTGCTTTTGCTTATTTTTCTTTAAAAACAATGTTATCGAAAGAATTTCTTACTTCTTGAATATAATTCTGAATAATCTCTACTTTGGAGACTAATCTCTGTTGCTCAATTTCTATCTTTGCATGCACCTCCAGTGATTGGACCTACAAAACTTTCAAATCTATAACTTGTTCTTTCATTGAATTCAATTTAGCCTATAGTTGTCTTACCAATTCTTCTTGCCGAATAACTTGTATTTGGCTAGTATGCATCTTCTTGTTCATCTCATCTAGACTTGACTTAAGTGATTGAATTTCCTGTTTTTCAACAACCATGGCTTGATCCAAACCTTTATTTATTTCTTTTTTGATATTTTTTTCGGTATTTTTTAATTGGCCCTGCAACTGGGCTATGATAGATTTTTTGTTGCTAGAGCTCCCATGGAGCCCGCTACCTCTGTAGCGAAATCTTCTTCTTCCAAGTTCTGCCCATCTACCAACACCCTATGCTTATTTAACATACCACCTTCTCTCATATACATCTCCTGCTTTAACACAACATTCCTCTTTTTACTGAAAAAGTAATCAGAGGGAGGTATCTCTTCTCTAGAAATAGGGGTAAGGTCACTAGCATATATGACTCCCATTTGAGGGAGCCCAAAAGTATATTGTAAAGGGGTCAAGGAAGAAATGGGATTATCCATCTCTGTGGATTTTGTTAAGTCTTGGGGATATCAACATGGATAGTATATGACGAAGGGGGCGTAGATTGACTGAACTTGGGAGGTGTCTCAGACTTTATTTATATTTCTACTCCTAGATTCTCTATCTGTGGGACTTCTACATTTTGTGAAGACCTTTTTCCCCACTGTGGATTTTCCTCGGTGTCTTCTTTATCCTGTGCTTTCTGTCCGAAACTTGGGGGAGTTTTTTCTTGTCCCGGAGGAGGTGTTCTTGCTTCTCCCTGCAGTACCTTGGGAAAACCACTTCGTCTGTGTCTCTGGAAGGTTAGAAAACTGGTTTTCAAGTTGGATGGTAATGTATGTACTTGGCCTAATACCTCCTCACAGGTTTTGTCCCCTTTGAAAATGTCATCTCAAGGGGATTTCTCATGTTCATATGCTTTAATACAATAGTGAGCCATGTGATTTCACACTGTTTGATAAGGGTCATGTTTTCTATGTTTGAGATCCACCAACTTGAACTCCTCTAGAACTTCAACTTCAACTTTGGAATGACCCAATTTGAGTAGCGAAAACTTCCCAATATTTATAGGGAAGACCAGCCATAACTTCTTTTGAGCCATCTTTAATTCTATCCCAATTCCACGTGTTATTATCTAATAGGCTATCTCCCTGCACACCAGTCTATTAGGAAGGAATTTCAGGAGCGTGTGGGGGGGAATTGAACATCTGAAAATCCTAATATAGGATAAGTTCTCCTCAATAAACCAATTGGCAACCACCTTGAGGTTTCCTATGAATGACTCTGAAATACGGTGGGGTGCACAACCATATAGCATCTGATGCACCTGTATCACCACGAAATGACAAATTTCGTAAAAAGAATCCTTAGCATTTTCTTCCCATAGCTTAGAATGATATTCATGAATAGGTTCAGTGCAGGTTGGGTTCCAACTCCAATTCATCAAAGGGAAAGGAGTCCTCAAACATATAGCATCCATAATGTATGCGGACATGTAAAAGAATACTGATCGACCACTAGATCGCGCGATTTGATAATTCATGAATATCATTCTAAGCTATGGGAAGNCCAATTCATCAAAGGGAAAGGAGTCCTCAAACATATAGCATCCATAATGTATGCGGACATGTAAAAGAATACTGATCGACCACTAGATCGCGCGATTTGATAATCTATAACCTCCTTAGCTAGGTTATCTGATAGAATCTTGTTCCAATTGAAGCTATAGCCTTCAGCTGCTTCATGTAAAAGGGGCACCCATTCTACAGAGAAATGGGTAGGACTTTTCTTCCCAAAAAGTCTACATAGCATCATATCCACATAGACCATGTACTCATTCAATGAGGTTGTAGAATAAACACTATGGGTATCAGCCCTCAATTTTGTTGGGTGTCTCCACTAGTCTTTGATTATGCCAGGGTATGTTTTATCTACATATGTGCATTCTTTCCTTTGAAATTCACTTACAAATTCTTTACTATAAATATATTTGGAATTGGGAGACAATTTGTACATTACTTGTATATGCTCCAATCTAAAAGAGTCAATGACGACCCCTTAGCTGTCCAAAATGCTTCTCGTCTGCATGTCTATCCTCTCTAAAGCCCAATTGATCATATCGTTGTATGTCATGATTCATGGCTGCGTAGCTACTTTGTGAAGTTTGGACTCTGCTATGTCTCAGATTTTGTTATCAGAATCATCGGGAAAATTCTTGATTTCGTAGTCCAAGGTTTCAAAAATTTGCCTCCAGGATTTGATGGAATCAATGGAATGCGGTGTAGTATTAGATGTGACGTCTCCTTTCAGGCTTGAGATTTCATTTGCTTCTTCACTTTTCTTAGGTGCCTTTCTAGGTTCCATAATGTTCGCGCTAGAATGAAAACCTATTGGCAGAGGAAAAATATATAATCCTAGATCAATGCAACTCACTCCTAATTGTAGAAAACAAGAATGAAATTCGAACTATAAAACATTTATTAACATTTATCTTGTCTTAAAAGGTGTTTACTAAAATAGGCGATAAGGAATTAATGTTTTAAGGAGGAAGATACACCTGGAGATACGTCTTCATGTCAAAAATATCTCCATTTGTCTGTTATTAATACTATCACATATGAGCGATTTCAAACTGGAGTTTCGAAAGCATTGATTTCAACAAATCCCGAAATGCAAAATGCGAAAAGTAGTTTAGTCATTATTAATCCCATTTTAAACTAACTTAAATTAGTTTTAGACTTTGTTAAAAAATCACGATTTTGCATTTCAGAATTTCGGGGATCCTGTACCCAAGAGGTATGTCATAAGAAAACCCTGAATCGTGAAATCGCGATGGGATTAATTTAGGTGCTAATCACTTGTATTAATTCTTTAATTAATCAATATTAGTAATTAATTTATTGTTTTCGAAAAAATGGGGATCGAGCATTTGAGGGTCTACATTTTGAAAGAACTTTGATATAAGAAAACCCAAATCAAAAAAGATTAATGAATTGTTGATTGTGTTTAAGAGTTTAATTAATCACAACTAAAGGGTACTTTGTGAAATGTGTTGATACTAAGAGGGGGGTGAATTAGTATCAAGTACAATTTAAAACCTTTTTCAAATTATAATTAAACCATTCAATTATATCCAATGAGAAATGAACAATGGTATAAGAGTTACACCAATACACCACAATACACCATGCACAATATATGAGAAATAATCAATAGTTTTTGTT
>JASDQU010681536.1:50210-87672 GCA_032191745.1 Picea mariana
AAAACCATTATTCCGGACCCCCCCTCTCGTTAAATTCCGGATGGTGAGGGGGGGTCCGGAATTTTTATGGGCCGTTTGATTTAAAGCTTGAATGTGATGAGTGTACGGGGGTGTATGAAGGTGCGTGGAGGTGGAGGTGAGTGGGAGTGAGGGGGTAGACTTAGGATAGTATGCCTTTTATGTTTTTTTTGTTTTTAATGTTATTTATTATATGTTTGTTACATTTTTTGTTTTGTTATTTTGTATTTGTTTTTGTTATATATGTTTTTAACATACGTTTCATTATGTTTTAATTGTTTAAGTTTTGTTTTTTTGTTAATGTGTTTTGTTTTAATTATTATATTTTGTTTTGTGTTTATTTTTGTTATGTTTTGTTTGTTTTATATATTATTTTGTTTATTATATTATATTTTTTATTTATAAATTTTAATTTGTTTAAATGTTTTTATTTAATATTATTTTATTTTTATTATAATTCTTATATTTGTTTTATTATATATTTATTTTTTTTTGTTTTTTAATTTGTGCGGGACCTGTTGGGTACGCGATTAACATGTGGCTTGAGAAACCGCGACTCAGGGGCATCTAAGCCATCAAAATCACCCGAGGATCGCACCCGGCCTGAGCCACACCAACCCTTAACATGGTTGGATCTTTTGTCCCCGCAGGTTTCGAACCGGTGACTTTAACATCACGGAGTGGCTTAACAACACACTCCATCACCGACTGTCCTACACCTCGGGGACGTTTTATTATATATTTATTATATTTAGTTTTTATGTTTGATTTTTATATGTTTTTGTTTTTTATATATTTTAATGTTTTAATATTTGTTTATTTTATTTTATCCAAAAACTAACAACTTATTAAACTAACTAATTATTAATTAATTAATAGTTAGTCTAACAATTATTTATTTTAAATTATCCTATCAAAACAACTTTGTTAGGCTAACAAATATTAGAGAATATCACTAACCTTTTAACATTATTCATTCATTATCCTAAGTCCATTTATTCATGGATGGAAGGCGGGTGAGGCGTATTCAATGGGTCGAAAAGACATGGGAGTGAAGGCACAACGGAGGATGAAGGATGCAACAGGATGATGAGGGATTGCGTGAAAAGAATGGAGGAAGAAAACAGGATCAACTGAGCCAGACTTCATCATCACGAGAAAAAAGCCAAATCAATAGTCGAAGAATCGAGTTGCCTATAATTACAGGATCCCAACAGAGGGGCTCCTCGAGCTCTTCCCTCCAAGCTACCTACCCTCATTAATTTACATTGAATGGATATTCAATGGCTTCCTAGTCCAAATCAGATCTAGATATCACCCTATTGTCTTCCATTAAAGGTGACTCTAACTACAACCTGCTCAAAGTCGTCACTTTGGCTCTTCCATCCTTACAAACATTAATTTTTCATTTAATTACAATTTCAACTTTAAAATTGAGAGGGTTGGCACCTCTCTTCTCCATTGAATGCACGTTGAGATGTGTTGGTTGGCTAGTGAATGCTGGCGCGGAGTGATGCTCTTACATCATACTCCGCTGCTGCAAAAAATTCATGAGATCCTTCTCATGAGCTTTCCGACATCGTTTTTGAAATCCACCAGGATCCCAAATAGTTCTCTGGAGCTGTCCATCCACTCCACTACTTTGTTGTTGTTGTTGTTTCTTCTTCCCTGCTACTATGGAAGGCTCCCTTCTGTTCATCTTCTCTTCACTGAAAAATTCTTGCACTGACCTCAACATCAACCTTCTTATCTCTTCAATTACCTCTTCCAGCTGCTCCAATAACTGGTTCTCTTTTTGCTGCATGTTCTACCACAACTTCTCTTTATCAATGGGTGGACCATCTTGATCCCCCTTGATAATTTTTCCATCTCTTGTGGCCTTAGCTTGCCACTCTGCTAAAAATTTTAGCTCTACAGTCTCATCATTGAACTGCTTCTCATCTTCCTTCTCTGACAACTTTAACGTCAACTCTCCTTCTGGCATATTTCCATCATCCTCCAGCTGCTCCTTGGGTTGGTATGCTACATCTATATCCAACCTGATCTATTGGATGTGTTGACTTTGCACTATCACCCTTCTCTCTAGGGATTCCAACTCTTCAAATAAATCAAAAAATTCCATGATGTCTGCTTCCTCCTCTTTTGTAGGCTTCATTGTTGCAATCATCTCTTGTTCATTTTCTTCGCTGAAAATTTTAGGCAATTCAATTGAATGGTCTTCTCCTTCTGCTGGGGAAAACATCAGTGTCTGTTCCTTCTCTTCTTCCTCTATGATAGTCCTTGTTGGTTGTCCTTCTTCTATTGTTGAATCTGTAATTCTTTCTCTGGCCTCAATTGGGCTATCTGGTAGGGATATATGAATTCCCCCAATGATTAGAAGGCATTTCTAATCCTTCTCCATCAACTCTCCTTGTTGATATGAACTCTTAGCTGAGTTCATATTCTCTTCTCCCTTACCCACCTAGAAATATGGGATTTCTTCCCTGCCCTCCTAACAGTCTATGATATCCTCCAATGATCTCATCTCATTGCCTACCTAAGAACCTAAAATTTCTTCACTCCTCACCTAGCGTTCTATGACATCCTCCAATGATCTCATCTCATTGCCCACTTGGCAATCTGAACCTCCATTACTTCCCACCTGGTATCTTCTAAGACCTTCTTCTGATCTCTTCTCCTCATCATCAATGAGACTCTTCCCAACTTCTGGCTCATAGATGTTAACCACTTCCTCTTCATCTCTGAGGTTTTCAACATACCTCAGCCATCCTCTCAATAAACTTTGTTGTCATCTAGTCAACAATTTCTTAATCGGCCATCTTACCTTCTTCTTTATGGGCCATTCATATATCCAATGTGATTTTGCATCCTCCTGCATTTTAAATGAAAGCTTCTCCATCCTCGCTCTTATCGCAGTGAGCTCTTTATTGATCTCACCCTTGTTTTCCCGTTGGTCATCCTTTCCTTGACCACTCCTATGGCCCTCAGTAGCCATCTTCATCTTCCCCTAGTTTCAGCCCACCTAGATGCTAAACGTCTACCGCCTACATGAAAATAGATCTCTACGCACAGAGCATCAACACTCTACTTCAGATCTTGCTACCACATGATGGTATCAAAGTATCTCCTCTTTATGATGCCTCCATCTTCCTGAAGTTGACAGATGGAAAGTGGCGATGATACCACTTAATAGTATCATACTATATCCTTTCACTGTCCTTCTTCTTTCTGTGGTCTGCAAACAGCTAAGATCTAATACCACTTGACGCATACCCCCTACCTTTGCCTTGATAGGGTCCATCGACCTCTTGGTCAAGGATCATTCTTCACTCTATTGAGGTGATGCAGCTCAATGATTCCCTGTTGGAATCTCATGAAAAAATCCACAGGTCCTTTATGAAACCCCACCTACATGACTAAGCACCAATTGCAAGCTTCTCTCCATGTTACCACTAGCATGACCACAGCCTTAACCCCTAAAGGGGTGCATCACATTTTGTGAATCGAGGGTTCATGATGTAAGGAACCCTTGTTCCTCCAACTCTTGAAATCCCAAAATGGGCTAACAAATTCTAGCTCCTCCCTTGGATCCTCCTGTGGTGACCTCGGCTATGACCTGGGGCTCAACCTCTGAGCACGTTGGGATTTCATGTATCAGGGGTTCACGATGCAAGGTTCCTCCCTTTACTTGATAGATGAAATCACGATATTCCTTCACCTAGATCAATGCTATTGATCCTTTCCATCATTTGACGATCCTGATCGCATCAAGATTTTGCATATTGAGACTTCAAACAATTGTTTTCTTCGAACTCCCGACTCCCAAAATGCCAAAATTTCAGAGTGCCAATCGATGCCACACTACTTTGGATCTAATGGATGCTATACCTCCTTTGCAAAGTTGGAACTTTGAAATTCAGGACTATTTGATGGTTCTCTCCTTCGAATCTTCAATTCCCAATTTTCCTGATGCTTTAGATCGATGGCCATAGTCTGTCTCGATCGAATGACCCAGATTCTTTCACAGTTTTGGGACTCGCAAGTTCTTGTAACTCCACCCTTTGACATCCATGAGTCATGATTCAGTGAAATGATGATCTCCCTTGATCGACTGCCACCTATCCATGATGATGGATGTTCACAATGATTTCACGACTTCACAACTCTACAAAGTCCGCTTCCCTGGCTGCCTTCGAATGGTTAAGGTGCATGCACCTTACCTCTAGATGAATGAATATTGATACACATGCACAAATCCCATAGTTTGGGTCCGATATCCTTCTATGTGTGTTCTTTGTTGTCTAGACGTGGGTTCCAACAGTCCATATTTTCCCCCTCTTCGCGATCCAATGACAACTGTAATCCTCCTCCTGAGATTTTTATTTCTTCCTAGATTTGGAACATTTGAAATGTTTGAAGATCTCGGCCTTCAATCCTTTTGTGAACCCTGGTGACTTTGGGTCTCGCTATGCTTTATCTCCTAAGCTTTGTCAATGGATTTTGACCTTGGCCTACACACACTTGCACTCTATGTGCGGCTTCACGCTACTCCTCTTGAGATTTTGGACTTTAAATAAGTCCACTCTTGCACAATCCTTGTGCTATCTCTTCTAAGATTTCAGTTGGCTCAGTCTCTAAGGGACTCGGCCCTTATGCATCTTTCAATACTTCATCTAAGTGTTGGCCTGGTGAATTTCTTTCATAGGTCTTGCTCTATATTATTCAACAACTCTCTTCATTTCCCTCCTTAAAAGGATATAAGTGCCCCCTTGGCAACTTCTTCTCAATCATGCCTGGTTGATCCTACATAGTATTCAATAAATCTGTGAGTGTCTTCCCCTGGACACTTCCCTTATCTATGAGATCGAAACAAAGTTCTTCTCATGCACTCTTTGCACTCGCTCGATGCCCACCTGGCAGAGCTCTATAGAACCTTCAGCAGTTATGCTTCTTTCCTATGTTCCCTCCTCTGCAGAGTCTCACCTCCAAGGTATTCAACAACCTTGAGGCTTCTCCCTTGAGCTTATGATTCCTCTGGTGTTCCTTTCTCGCACGTCTTTGCCTGAATTCCCTAGAACTCATATGTGCACAGTGCAATGGATCGTAGATTCGTCAACACTCTGTCATGCAACCCCTTGCATGAAGCCACAAAGGACCCAGACTGAAATCAAAGAACTCCAAACAAATAGGAAAATCTATCTATCTCCTGAAAATGTAAACCTAACGTACATCTACATCATAAATGAACACACACATAACATTCATCAATGATACACATAAACACACAAAGAATCTCATGCAGGAAAAAATGCTCTTTTC
The DNA here is from genome assembly GCA_032191745.1 of Picea mariana. Classification (NCBI taxonomy): domain Eukaryota; kingdom Viridiplantae; phylum Streptophyta; class Pinopsida; order Pinales; family Pinaceae; genus Picea; species Picea mariana. The sequence goes on from JASDQU010681536.1 coordinate 55,548, forward strand.
TCATTAACATGAATGTTTGATTACATGTGCAAGGCTCGAGCTGCTACAGGGTCCCGACTCTCTCCTCTCTTCTCTCTTCTCTTATAATCTTATATGTTCTAGCACTTCAAAACAGAAAAAAAAGTCTTTTACAAAGAGGGGCTCCTCGAGCTCTTCCCTCCAAGCTACCTACCCTCATTTGTTTACATTGAATTGATATTCAGTGGTTGTCTAGTCTGAATCAGATCTAGATCTCAGCATACTGTCAACCATTAAAGGTAAATATAACTATAGCCTACTCAAAGGCATGAATTTGGCTCTTCCGGCCTTACAAACATTAATTTTTTCATTTAATTACAATTTCAACTTTAAAATTGAGAGGGTTGGCACCTCTCTTCTCCATTAAAGCGCACTAAGATGTGTTGGCTAGCTGGTGCATTCTGGCGCGGAGTGATGATCCTGTATCACTTTTTTTCAACGTGTTAAGAGAGAATACCCTTGTCCTACAAGTTATAATTTGAAGCTACCAACAATGTGGTAGAGTATGAGGCTCTTGTTTTGGGTTTAAGGGCTGCAAAGGACATGGGGATTGAAGAGCTAGTAGTATTTGGGGATGCATAACTAATTGTTCATGAAATAAAAAAATATTTATCAAGCCAAGCACCCTAGTCTTAATACTTACATAAATGAGGTGTGGGACTGATCCAGGTGGATATCGGTGACCACCCACCTTTTCCTACTGGCTCAAAACAGTTTTCTGGCAATTCTAGCAATTTACTATTTTTAGTAGGTTTTAACTTCCAGGGCCATTTTGAGGGCCTAAATGAAGGTTTTTTGAGATCAAGTTTCTCAATAATAGCCGAATGAATTATTGAGCCCCCAAAATGAATCTCCTCGACAATACCTTTCCAACGAGCTATCACACGCCTAAAACGGAGATCGTATGCAAAAGTTACGACCCCGGGAAGTTGATGTACTAACTTACCCAAACAGGGCCCACATGACTTTTGGCGCTTCATCTCCTAGGGTTNGTAAAAAGGCCTCTAGAGCCTCATTGTAATAATCTTCTCAGGGATGCGAGTAGCAGCCACATCTCTTCTCAGAGATAAGCTACCAGCGCCCTAGCTAGTTTATTTCCATTCTATCTGTAAGCATAATTCAATCATTTGTTATTAATGAAATGAAGTCTTATTTCCGCTGCATCTCTACGTTTATGTGTATTTTTTTATTTCATTGTGTTCCTACATAAATCCGGATCAGGGACCTAATTGACAATTTCTTCTTAGCTTTAAAAATTTCATTTATTCCAAGAGAAAAGAATACCATGACTGATTCTTTGGTTGTCTCAACAAGCCATTTCAGAGTCCCACTGGAACGTAAAATCAGGTATGATGTTGAGGTGAAATATAGACCCTTTGTACTTGACAATGTCAAGCATTGGAAGGTGTTTGAATATGATCTCGAGATCATAAAATTTCTTGAATCCATTGATGATTTCTCTGCATTAAATATTGATCAAGATCATGATTCTAAAAGTGACCCTTATGCTGGTGTATTTCTAAATAAAATTGCTAATCACCATATTGTTTAGCTACCTAGAAACCATATTCCAAAGGGAATAGTTCCTTTAGAAGAGTTATTTGATGGGACTGATGTGGCAGTAAATTTTAAAAGATCAATTGATGATGCTAATGTATCTGAGTGTAATATTGGTATAGAGAAGGACCCAAAAATTTTCAAATTGTCAAGCAGCCTGTCAAGAGAACAAAGAGTTGAATATGTTGAGCTATTAAAATAATTTTTTGATGTGTTTACCTAGATATATGAATACCTCAGAACATATGACACAAGTATCTTTGAGCATAAGATCCCACTGAAGGAGGAAGACAAACCATTTAGGCCGAAATTGAGACAAATAAATCCTATGCTACTGCCTATAATGGAGAAAGAGGTAAGAAAAAATTTGGATGCCTAGATTATCGTTCCTTTGATATTTTTTGAGTGGGTGGCCAACTTGGTCCTAGTGAGAAAGAATAATGGAGAAATCAGACTTTGTGTTGATTTCCGAAATAGGAACAAAAGACCTAAGAAAGATAATTACCCCTTGCCCAAGATGGAGCACATATTACAAAGGGTAACAGGTGCATCTAGGATGTCCATGATTGATGGATTTTCTAGATACAGTTATATCTCTGTCTTTCCTGAAGATAGAGAGAAGACAAACTTCACCACTCCCTGGGGTACATTCATGTATGCCAAGATGCCTTTTGGTCTGATGAACGCAGGGGAAACCTTTCAGCAAGCCATGGACATAGATTTTATTGGAGAAAAGGAAAATTTTGTAGTCATCTATTTGGATGACATAACAATGTTCTCACAATCTGATAAAGAACATTATGGTCATTTGAAAAGGGTATTCTTGAAATGAAGAAAATGTGGTCTCTCTTTGAATCCCAAAAAGTCATTGTTTTCCATGAAAGAGGGGAAACTGTTGGGGCACGTTGTATCATCTGAGTTGTCTGATGAAGGTTCTCAAGTCAGCCCTCCATTGGAGGGATGCACTTGGTACAAGGACATTATATTTTTCCTACAGAAGTTGCAGCCTCCTGATGGTATGGAAAAGAACAAGTTGAGAGATTTGAAGCTCAAATCAATTAAATACTGTCTTATTGATCAAGTTCTATATTGGAAAGACCCTTTAGGAGTGCTTTTGAGATGTCTAGACCCACAGGAAGCCCAAAAGATTATGTATGATTTTCATGATAGTTTATGTGGGTGGCATCACTTCTCGAGAACCACAGCCTAATTCTCAGGGTTGGGTATTTTTGGCCTAGTCTCTTCATTAATGTCTGTGCAAAGATTAGGTCTTGAGTTAAGTGTCAGAAATTATCTGGAAAGAAACAAGTCAAGTCTTTGCCACTAAAGCCCATGGTAGCGTTAGGTCCCTTTCAGTAGTGGGGAAATCCATCCTTCTTCAAGTGGTCAACATAGATGGATCTTGACTACCACAAACTACTTTACTAAATGGATAGAGGCCATCCCCACAAGAAATTCTTCCCACAAGGTCATCATTGGTTTTCTTTAGGATATTATAGAAATATTTGGTTGTCCAAACAGAATTTTCATTGATAATGCTTCATCTTTTAAGGGTGAACCATTGATCAAGTTCTGTGAAACATTTGGAATCACATTGCTTCACTCTGCTCATTACTACCCCCAAGGTAATGGACTGGCAGAGTCCTCTAACAAGAGCCTTATTAAGATAATCAAAATATTGTTAGAGGACAACAAGAAATCATGGGATTCAAAGATTAAATTTTCATTATGGGATGACAGAGTGATAAAAAAGAGATCTCTTGGTGTCTCTCCTTTCCATCTTGTGTATGGAATTGAGGTCATTTTTCCTTCTCATCTTGCCTTTCCTGTGGAAAAATTCTTCGAAGATTACCAAGGAGAACCAAATGATATGATTAGAAGAATACAATAGCTGGTAGATGTGCAACAGACTAGGGAGCAAGTACTGGACAAAGCACCTCACTATGAATAGAAGATTAAGAGAGCTTTTGACAAAAAGGTCAACAAAGAGGATTTCCAACTAGGATATCTAGTACATAAATGGGATGCACCTAGGCAAGATAAAGGCAAGAACGGTAAATTTGAGGCCTTATGGATTGGCCCCTTCAAAATTTATGAAGTTTTTTCAAATAACACTTACAAGTTGCAGGATTTGGAGGATGCTGAAGTTTTTGGTAGCCCTGTAAATGGCAATTTTCTGAAAATGTTTGTTACTTAAATCCATGAGAGGTTTCCCATGTCATTGTAAATATAATTTTTCTTTGTTTTTGTTTTTATAAAGACTCCATATCCCAATAGATAAGGCACTAAAACTACGTGCTCTTGGCAGCTCACAGGGAGCATGCCATCCACTCTGGAGCTAATTTTATCACATGAACTTTTCAGAGTCCTATGATTTGGTGGTTTATAGATGAGTCTATGCCCATGCCATGTTTTCTCTCCTTCACAAGCCATGTCCTTAAATTTTTCCCTTCAGCCGAAAAAGTCATTTTGTTTGCCCATTTTGTTTGGGCACTCATATCCTTTACCTCTGTCACTGATCCTTCTATTTTCCCAAACCCTTAGCCATTCGTCTAAGTTTTTATTTACATAGGCCTCAACCATGAGCACAAAGTGCAATACCTAGAGTGGTCTAATATGGACTCAAATCAAGAAAGCAAGCAAGTTAACTTTTCAATGGAGGAGATTCCATTCAAAGTTTAGATTTGCGAACCTCAGGCGATCAAGATCATAAAGTTTCATGAATTTTAACGTCATATAGAGATCCGAAGTCACGATATAAATCCTAGCCATTGGTGTTGGGAAGGGTACGAGGCGAAAGATAAGCATTTCGCAGTTTCGCGAAGTGAAAAATTCAAAGGGTCGAGTCGTGAGGACTCGCAAAGTGAGAAATTCTGAATTGATCTGGACTGCTCAATTCATAGGGATACATGGAAAAAGATCAACATTTCTCAGTTTCACGAAGTGGAAAAGTCAAAGTGTTGAGTCATGAGGACTCATGAAGTGCAAACTCATGAATTTATCTGGACCGTTCAATTCATAGGGATACATGGCAAAAGATCAACATTTCATAGTTTCATGAAGTGGAAAATTCAAACAGACAAGTCGTGAGGAATCACGAAGTGAAAACTCATGAATTGATCTGGACCATTCAATTCATAGGGACACGTGGCACAGGATTGGCGATTTTGCAATTTCGCGAATCAGAGATTTTGGTATGGAGCATGGTGCTAGTTTGAGAAATGCGAAATTACGAAGCATCTAGGAGTTAGGCCCTAGGTCATAGTCGAGTTCACATTGTTGAATGTTAAATAAGGGAGATGGCACTTAGTAGGATCTAGTTCACAAGTTTGGGAATCAAGAGAGTTGGAAGTGGCTCACATCGAAGCACCCAAGACGTGAAATTGAAAGGTTCCTTTTGGGTAATCTCTTGGTCATATCTAGGGGTCATATCAATGAAGGATGGATCCATAAAAGAGATTAGCACCTACAAAGTTCGTATTGGTCACAGGGGAAGATTTGCAAAGCCTCGAGGCATTAGGATTGACTTGGAGAAGTCATGGGAACTATCTGGAAACATTCATTGGTGTCAGGCCTCTTCGTAATCCCAATGAAGGAAGTTATTGAAGATATGGGCGGTAGTTGAGACCTCATCTCACCCCATAAATGGAAAGTGTTGCAAAGAGAATCCATAAAGGCAGACTATCAATCTAAAGCTTCTTGATGGATGGTTTTTCCAGTAAAATTCATAGGTGCACCTGTCTCGCATATGACATGAGAAGGCCTACACAGCCTGACAGAGAGAGCACCGACTGGAAACTTTGAATGCAGGGTCCGATCAAGCTCCTAGTAGTTGCAACATTTTTTAGTATATATAGGTAGTTTTGATATTTTGTTAAGGTCGAATGGTTGAGCTAGGCTCCCTGCTATTGTAATATTTTTATGAATAACACTGGTTCTCTAGTTATTCATTTATTTTTGAGATATCTTGGTTAACCTAAGTCATCTTTCTTTCTCCATCTTATTTTCCTCTGATACTGAGAGATTTCATGAATGATTGATTCACATGGATTGTTGTGATTGTATTATGATGAATGTTTTATTATAATGTTATAATTTCTTTCAGTTTTTTTGAGATTTGAATTCAAGAGGATCTTGTGTTTAAGTTTTTCCTCCTTAGGCTGCCGAAAGACTTGATGTCCACAACAGACCTCTACACTCTCCTCACCAAAGTCCTCCCTCTATTCACCCTTACTCTGACTTACTGACTGAAGTTGATTTCAAACCTCAATTTTCTTATGCATGCTCTTCCAGTTTTCCGAGTTAGAATGTTATTATCATTGATTCCTCTCCATTCGATCACCTAAAACTCATTTACATTTACTGTATAAATTGATGGGTGTTGGGCTTTCCTTGCATGCAATATGAAGGCGACTTCTAGTGCTAACAAATTGATTAAATGATATCTCATAAGAAAACATACATATCCATAGATCAAACATATGGACATAGTATGCTATGTCATTTTTCATCTTGATATAGATCTATGAATGGAAGATTAAGGTGTCTGATATTTACATTTGGTTTTGTTGGATTAGTTTATGTGTGGTTTGATTTCATTTTTTCTTTATGAATTTTTTTCTCTTAATATTTCCTTGATTTACTTTTTAATAACTTTTCCATTCACTACAAGAACTCATTGAAGGACTAAAATTTTAGTAAGCTACTCATGAAAGATTGCATGAACATCCATGAATGAAAGATTGTGATCCAGAGCCTTTATAGCATTAAGTTGTTTCTATATCCTAGTGATAGGTCACATGGTTATTTTTCATTTGATTTCATTCATTATGTTCAGAAGTGTTTTTTTTCAACATTAGTTGTTAGTGTAGGCTAGAACAGGCTATGATCTTGCATTTCCTATGCTTGAATATCAAAGTCTACAAACTCTCGGATTGATGATTCAATGTCAAGGACTTATGCCTATAAATAACCCAACACTTTTTGGTGTTATTTCCGAGGAGATGCTAAATGGATTAGAGAACTTATAATTTTTTGTTTTTACACATAATTCTATTTCACCAACATTTAATACTTAGAGGAGGAGAAATGGTAAGACATAAAGGCTCCCTCACTTTAGGATTTCTAAAAGGGTTTTATACCACCAAAATCACTTTAGTGGGTTTTTCTGACCCCTCATCATGTTGGTTGAATGTGTCTTATTTTATTTTGGTGCATGGAAAGTAAAGAGATAAATCACATGAACAAATAATTTGGTGAAATCAGGGTCTCATTATCATGAGGATTTCAAATACATGATAGATTCTCATATTGCTTAAGTTTTATTTGAGTAGTGTTCTTTAATATCCATTGATTTCATTTATTTCCCTATTTTTAAGGTTTTGTAATATCCCCATGAACTAATACATGTTACGATATAGAGGTTATGAACCAACGAAAAAAATTCAAGAATTTTCAAGAATGTGAAGAAGGATGTTACTCCCAAAAATATCTCAAATCCTATTAGAAGTTGGAAAAATCTATCTGCTTCAGGCGAAGCAAATCTTGAAAACATTCAAGAGAATATATACATCCTAGGAAGTGATCGAAGAGAAACAATTCCATGAGAAACATAAAATATAATACCTAGGAGAGATCAAATAGCCATTGAAAACATTTGATGGAGAGAATAAATTAGAACTTGAGATCAAGGAATTTCTAGCATGTTTATCATCAAATCCCCGATGCACTCAAGAGATAAATCAATGAGGAGATATGTATGGAGTGACAAAGGAGGGCATGCATATAGTTTCTAATTAACAAGAGAACCAATGAGACAAATATCCCATCAAAACTTGGTTCTAAACAATCGTGAGTAAAAACTACCACTCCATCCTTCAACCTTTCTTGGCACCATATCAATCAATGTAGTGGGTCCCTCATGTTCTGGTATTTATCAAAGTATATTTTCCAAACTTGAATATGAGTACATTTGTAATCATATTACGCACATGGCTACATTGAAAATACTCTTATACTTGAGGAAATGTTTTTTTTTTTCCAGTAGATTAAGAAAGTGTAATAAACAAATAAATAGAATACTAAAGAGAAAAATAAGTTCAGTTGTCAAAACCAATTTAGTGGCACAATTAAACATGAGTTTTTCTTGAAAACTAGGCAACTAGCAAGAAATACTCATAATAAAATTATGCAATTAGTTGTTGGTTCTACCTTGTATTCTTCAAATTATTATATTTTTTCTCATGTTATATGATGGGGGACTTATTAATGCCCTCATTCTAACAAACCTTGTCCAATCGATATCAGCACATTATGTGGGACCAAGGTTAGATATTTTTTTAGTACCTTGGGACTTTCATACATCAATGGCAAGCCTCCTCCATGTAAAAAATGGGAATTCACCAATCTCTCTTGATGAATAGATATTGTAGGGGACTCGACTTCAACACATTCATTCATACCTATAAATATGTACTAGGACACCTTAACACTCATTTACATTGTTGGTGAGTTGTCTTGCATTGGTTAATGACATCCAATAATGGTCAGTAATCCAACAAATTCTATCTATGTTTGACTTCAATAAAATTTATTCACATAGATATAATTGTTCTAAGATGTGGGTTTATGGTGAAGACTATTAGGTTCATTATTATAATAGTGGTTTGTATTTTTCATCAATGTGAAAATAAAAATGGGATGTCATACTTGTTGCAATATCTTTCCCTATGGAAAAATCAGTCTCTAGCATCAGTCTCCAATTTTTGGTTACTATTTGTAACTTGTAATTTACCAATAAGTTCATAATTCTCAAGAATTTACATAGTTTGGAGGTTTTCAAGCATATCAGGCATTAAACTACTCAACATCTAGGTGTTCCAGAAGCCCACTATAAGTTCAAACAAATTTCACACAGATTTTATTAGTCCTCGAGGTTCCAAACATTCACATCATATATCTCTTCAATAAGTAGCCTTCAGAACTTTGGGACATGGTCATTTTTGCAGTGGTCTCCAAAGATCCATTATTCCCGCACATATTTCAGAGCTAAATCATAGGTGCAAGTATGAATGAATAAAAAAATTTGAGGTCGGAATATAATTTTGGAATATTTCTAATTTGTTAAGGATAAAGGAAACATATTAATAAACACAAGTACTCTTATCTTGTTCTTTCATATCTTATGCTTTATCCTATTCCTATACTTATAACTATTTCCTACCTCATCATCTACCATCTTGTATCCTTTTACAATTCCAGTTCAAGCCTATTTATCATACTACATCCATGCATCATTTACCTTATTGCCACAAACACATTTCTACTCATTACCCATTACTATTTCATTATTAACCATTAAAACCATGACTCAATCCTTAAATCCATTTAGTGCATTGGATCTATCTATCCATATGACCGATGTGATCACCATTTTTAATCATCATTTTGAATCATTGTAAAGGATTCAAAATAAGTTACATAACCTGTCGTATTCAAATCCATTCAACATTATAATTGTTGTATCCTTTATTTCAAACTTACCAATTGATAAATGTGGAGTGTGAATATTGGGATTTCATATCTCTATTCGCTGCCTATGTGAGCAAAGATGGTGTATTAAAGACATGAGCCTAATTCAAGACCTTTTCCTTATATATTAAAGCCTCCAAGCTAAAAGGAAACTTTTCCATCTTTAATAGGTGTACCTATGATTGAGTATCATATCCTTTTTGCAAATAATAATGGAAATGTTGGACAAATATACGTACTATTGAAATATTTTTGTTGTGTCTTATGTATTAGGTTTTCAATAACAATATATTTCAGATCCCCATTTTGGTTCCTATTTGCAACCTCAATATTCCTCTATTATTCTGTACAATAGATAAATATAATGAACTTCACATGAAAACATATTAAGGATGAAATAAATAATAGAATGCGCTTATAGTACATTTCCTTATAGGAGGCTCAAGCATTTTCTGATGTTCCGAATTCAGTGTTGTCTACAATTGCTAGAAAAGGTTCTAACATGGGCCTCAGACCTCAAGGTACTATGAAAAATTTCCAACAACTTGAAAAATCTTATGGAATTCTTTAAAGTGGAACAACTACTGTAGAAAAATATTGTGCTAGTCCTATTCCAGGGATGATAGGGACATTGAATATTAATTACTCAAAGCTTCCTCTGCAAAGTGGAAACATTTCAAGGTATAATAATCATTTTTTCTGTGGCAATAGATAAAGTTACTACTCTTCTAATTGTCATTGCAAAAATATCTTATTTTGGGGATTCTTTCTTCTTAATTTGGTTATAATATTTATATCACAAAAAGTGAATTGAAATATGTAAGACTAATGGGTTTTGTCCAAATTTTAAAGCAACCAATGCTATGAAATATCACAACAATTGTACAAAATTAGGAATAAGGGATTATAAGCCATCTATATTTGCATACAACATAGTTTTGTGGAATATCTTTAGATTAAGAAGTTGGGATCTTGGCAAATGTATTTTTAATAAGATTCAAGGGAGACATGTTTTGTTGGAAAATTTCACGTATTCCACTTTGATCAATATTAGTGTAGTGATATTCAACCTCGTAAAAATTTTCTTCTATATACACTCACATCCTAGTAATGGGTAATCATTATGTGCCAATTGGTGTTCTAGCATTGATAGATGAAGTAACTTTAGAATTTTCATCATTCACAAGTCTTACGACTAGTGCTACCATAAATGAGTTTCTAGATCGAATCCTACTATCTCTGATTTACTAAAAATGGATTCGATGTTGTTAGGATTGATGGATCATTGGTTTATTTCTTATCAAGGATTTTGGAAACATCAATGGAGTCTCTCTTCTTCCCCAATGAGTGTGATGTGTGTAAGTTTGTCACACAAGGCTCTCACCTAAGAATAAATTTATTCATGTTGACCATCTCCATATATCATCATCAGGAGAAATTCCACAAGCCAATAATAATGGTTCTCTTTAGTCAGTTATTTCCTATTATTTTGGATTATGAGAACTATATCATCCATTAAACCTACCTTGGTATCATTGAAATCCATCTTCCAACAACTGAATTTTTTCCATATGATCAAAGCTTGCTTGGTAGGGTCGTAACGAAGTGCGGTTGGGTTTTACTGGTTTCACTCAAACTACTTTCCAAGGAATAAGAAATATTTCAATGTAATTAAGGTGAAAATGGGCAGGAGAGGAATCTCATTGATACATATTCTCAATCAAAGTGTGTGTATCACTAGTTGTTCAACACATGGTGGTAGCCACAAATGATAGGCATATAAATTTGTCTGATCTCGGTAACATGTCATAACCTGAACAATGGCGAGAATAATTGTTGAAGTATCAAATTAGATGTGTCCATTTCTATCTCAATAGAATAGGGGTTGGTGGTTGGTAACAACAAGAAGAGGTTATACTAGTATTCAAAATTGTAGCCTTATAATTTAATAGATATGGTCATTTGAGGATGATGATACATTGCATAAAATAAATTCTATTTTAATGAAGACAAAGTGAAACCAAAGCCCAAAATCTTATGATGCATTTCCATGAGGCCCCTATACATTATATATTTTGTTTTCGATTTTTCTTTCTAGTACAACAGTCCTTGTTTTTTTTATGTGCTTGATTGTTATAGTTGTTTCTATGTTGGTTATAGAAGATACAAGAATCCTGTTGATTATTTGGGTTGGTTGTCATTGATGTCAACCCTCGAAGAATGTTCGATAGTGAATTCTGGTAGCACAAAGTTTTGGGTAATGGATCCAAGTTTGTTTGATGTATAATGGTATGAGTTTTGATATATTTGAAGGTAAGACTATTATATATGGATAGTGCATGTCATGCCATTTCCCGTGGTATGTGCAACGTCAAATAACTCCTCACGGATAGTGATTTATGGCCATGTGAAGTTGGAGAACCCTCATGAGTCATCTAGAAGCCCCAAAAGGTCAAAGTAGTCAAAGTGGTTGCAAAGAAGAAATTATTTAAATAATAGAGTGAAGTGATGAGTTCACTATAAGTCAAAGTGGATAAAAAAAAAATATTTAAATAATAAAGTTAATGGATAAATTACTAAGTTGACAAGTGGTTAGAAGTGGGTTAGCCCTAAAATAAGGAAAGTGGTTTAAGATGGTTAGAAGGTAACCCCTTGAGGAAGCTACATAAAAGTATAAGAAATTATTTAAATAATAAAGTGAAGTTATGAGTGTACTATAAGTCAAAGTGGATACAAAATAAATTATTTAAATAATAAAGTTAATTGAGAAATTACTAAGTGGACAAGTGGTTAGAAGTGGATTATCCCTCAAATAAGGAAAGTGGTTTAAGATGGTTAGAAGGTAACCCCTTGAGGAAGCTACATAAAAGTATAAATAAGAGGAAAGGGTCTCTCATTTTAATCACACTTGAGAATATTTAATATATGTAAGTGACTGAGGTAACCAAAGGATATCTAAGGTGAATTTCAAAGGGAAGGTGAAGTAAAGAAGGATGAAATTCAAGGGAGGATAAATTCTTTTGATGATGCTTTCTAAGGTATGTTATTTACAGGTCACCTCACCATTTTCGCAATAATTGTTTTTTCTAGAATGATTCTGACCTTGAAATATGGAGGTCATTGAGAAAACATATCCAAGTAGATGTGATCAAAATTTCATCTTGTGCGTCATTGTATTTTTGGAGTTATGCTCCATAGAAAATAGGGTTTGTGGTTAGTCCTGAAACTAGTCTAAAACATGTGTTTCAGGTAAAAACGTCATAACTTCTGCATAACATATCCAAATTAAGTAATACCAAATGTATTTTTTAGAGTATAGTTTGTATTATGTTGTGTACCATGTTCAAATATATATAGAAAATATTCATTTTGGGGCATTCTCTACAAGTTCGATATCTAGAATAAGCCAGAATTCAACAAGGTATGCCATTTTTCTATAACTCCTTTTCTGAGAGGTTCCAAGTAATGAAATTTGGAGGAACTTCATAAAAGAAACTGAAGAACATTGTGTACCATTTTCAGATCTTTATTCATTATAGGTACATATTTATGATTATTGCAAGTTAGGGTTGTTGACTAATCCAAAAGTAGTCATGTGAGACTAAAGTAAAGTTTGGTTAAAATGATAGTCTCTTGTTGTTAAAGTTAAGGAAGGTTTGCAGTTATGTGATCATATACACCATGTATGTTATAGAGTTACAAATCAGATTTGGATGATGAAATTGATGAGTTATTTTGGTTGAGGTACATGTTGGGTACATGGTTGAGACAAGTAGTTGATGAGTTCACACATACATGAGGTGTATAGTTTATGATGTTGGTACATCTTCATGAGTCATAGTTGATGAGTAGTTGATGCATGATTGGTACATACTTGGTACATGGTTGGAGGCACTTGTTAATATTATTATTGACACATGGTTTATGGATTATGTAGCATACTTGTCTTGTTATATTATTAGAAGAACTTATTGATCTTGGTGATGATTATGAGTTGTTCTGTTATTCTTGGTTGATGCACATCTTGGTGATTGATCTTGGTGAGTAGATATGATTTGGTTGATAAGATTGATGAGACAGGTTGTTGTGATAGGTTGTTTGGATAGTTTATTGTGACAGGTTATTTGTATAGGTTTGATGCATGGTTGATGCATTTGTTTATGGTATAGATTGAGGTACAGGTTGATGTATGGTACATGTTGGCACATGTTATTGGTATAGGGTTTTACAATTTGTTTGGTGCAGGTTGATTGGTACATGTTTACAACAATATTTCTCACAATGATAGTGTGACAGTGGTTCCATCATTCTACTTATATGACAGAGGGGTTGGATGGGGAAAGGATAAGTGGTTTTATCCACCTTTTGGTTGTAGTCGGAAAACATAGGGGGTTGTAGCCTCCATATGGTTATAGCCAGAGAATTGGGGAGTTGGAGCTTCCCTCAGGTTTTAGTCTGAAAAAATAGGGGGTTGGAGCCTCCTTCCAGTTGTAGCTGGAAAACAAAGGAAGTTGGTTCTGCCAATGAATTTAATTCTTAAAGACATATAAGAAAAGGCGTTATGTGGTTTTCTCCTACTTTGGGTTTCCATGTAAAAACACTAGTGTACTGTGTATGTGTATGATTTCTCATTTTTTCATTTTTTATTTACTCTGCAACTATTGGATGATAATGCTACTTTGATATAACACTTTCATTTTGTGGCTAAAAAGGATTGAATTTCTCTTTTACAGATTCACCCCCCCCTCTCGTTAATCCAACAATTGGTATCAGAGAAGGTTCCCTTAGGAAACAATTTAACCACTAGAAGGAGATCATGAATTATTTTGAGAATGGAGTACCATTGTTCAATGGTCAAAATGGTTTAAAGTATGATATGTGGAGTGGAAGGAAAAAATATTTTTTACGAGAACATGGTTATTATATTTGGCTATCAGTCGTTGCATGATATGATAGTTCAAAAAGGGAAAAGACTACAACCAAGAAGGAATTGAAGAAGAATAACAAATAGAAGTGGATTTCATCTGGGAAGGATTACCTAATCCAGTAAGAGAAAAGTTTGGTAAATATTCATCAGCCAAAGAATTTTTGACAAGTTGCATGATATATATTCTTCACCCATCGCATATTCAAAAAATGCCAAAGAAGATGCAGGTATAGATCAAGAAGAAATATGTTCACCATGTCAAACAGATTCATAATATGAAGAGTACATAATCAATAGAGGTATGTTGCTTTTCTTTATTTGTGAAAAACATAGACATCTTGAAATAGAATGCCATGAGACAAAAATTCTAATTGAAAAGGAAGACAATTATGAAGAAGAATTGGTCATTGCTTTAGATGAAATAAGAAAAGAAAGAGAAGAAAAAAAGTCACTCAAGAAGGAATTGATGAAAGAAAAGGAAAGTGCTCACATTTTTTAAGAATCCCAACAGGTCATCAAGAATTTAAGAACTCATCTAGAAGGAGACATAAAGATCGAAGAAAATCTTAAAGATCAAAAAACAATTTTGGAAGCCAAAATAACGACACAGAAGGAAGAAGTAGAAATGAGAGAAAAGATATTGAGAGATCATCTTAAGGAAATAACTAATGATCTAAACCATATTGAGGAAAAGTTTGGTCAAGAAGACAAAGGACTTGAAGAAGAGATAATCACATTAAAAATCCATCTTGAAGAAGAGAAAAGAACAAAAGAAGTCATGAATTCTCAGATAATGAAGAAAGAAGAATAGGTTTTGAAGCTTGAAGAAGAAGTTGTCACATTGAGAAGTAAAATCATCAAGATCAAAAAGAACGTTGAAGAGACAGATACATCCACATGAGTTATAGAGAATGAAGAGAAGCACTCTCGGTTGCTAGAAAAGAAGAATGAAGAAAATAGAAAGAGTTATGCAGAAGTACTCAAAGGAAGGATTCATGGTCAACCAAAGTCTAAAAAAACTATTGAAGATACATATTCAAGAAGACCATCCATGTTTAAGCCACACATAAGATGCAATCATGATCATGGTCAGTCAAGGAATAAATTCAGAAGGACTACACCACAAAGGAGATCATTCACTCCCAGGTATGCAAATTTATTTTATGGTCATTGTTTTTAGTGTACTAATTTTGGACATAAGGTTGCAAATTGTAGGGATTATGTAATATCCCTAAGGCCGAACCCAATTGTAAATGTAAATGAAAATGTACTTAAGCTGGCGAGCTATCTAACATCTTTTTGTATGCACCTTTCATGGCATAATGCACGCATGTGCTGCACAATGAAATGATGAAGTGTGCACATTCCAAGATACCGCGCACAACATATTAAGTGCGCGTGATTGTGAGGCCAGTGAGCCTTTGTGTATATGCTACGTTTTATAGGCTGGTGAGCCAGTTATTATAAGCTAGGATGCTTATGTTTTGTTTAGGCCTGAGATCCTATATGTTAAAGGCCAGTGCACCTATTTTTGTACATGTCTCATATTTAATATAAAATACATCGTTCCGTGTAGACCGACCACAATAAAAGAGATGGGGGACTAAACTCTACTGGTTAAGGAAAGGGACGGGCCTAAAAGTTAACGAAAAGGGATAATCTAGGGAGCTTAAGCCAAAAAGGAATATTATATTAATATTTCTTAAATCATAAAGTATGGATAATTATTTTATCCTAAGTTCTAAAGTTGGGGAAAAGTGGGCCAAAGTAGCTCCCAACATGACAAGTGTCAAGCTGAGGACATGCATACATATTGTTTGGACTTAGTTCATTTCCTATCATCTTTTCCATCATTTTCCCCATCATTCCTTTGATCATTCAGTCATCCAGTCAATCATCCATGACCATGCACACACCCATTGAGCTATCCCTTGTATCTTCATGGTTGTACTTGAACCGTCTCCATAGCCATTTTTGTGTCAGTGTATCTGGTTATCTTGGGATCTAGAGTGAAGAAGAGGGTTGTCAGGCCCGTTGGATATTGAAGAGGGGAGTTGTCAGGCCCATGAGAAATTTTTATCTGGGTGAGATAATTGTTGGGAATTGATTTCCTGAAGGTGTTGAACTACAGCTACAGTGCTCTAAGACTTCATGTTCGACTTGTTGTTGAAGCTCAGAAAGGAAGTGGGTCAGCTAAAGGATTATTGAGAAGAGAAGGGGCACACTTCCTGGGTGGGACATCCATGTGAGGAATGAGGGACTATAGGCTGTTAGTTTGATTTGGCACCTGAGACAAAGTCTTTCCTATTGTCTATGAGCCTTTAGCCTGGTTATGAATCCCCTTACTCGGATGGAGTTTAGTCCCAGCTCGGGGATGACTCACTATTGAGAGTGATGAACAATGTGGTCTAAGGTTGGGATTTTTGTGGAAGGTCTGCAGGTAGTTGCTGACATTCTTACCAAGATAAGTGCCAATTGTGTGATAAATTTACATGTTGCATTGTTATTTATGTGCTTATTTTTATGGTTTATCATATGTGCGGTTACAACTGTGTTTAGTTTTATGGGTATTTCCTGTATATGCTGCATGTATATGTTTACTGTTATTTCAGTGTGAATTCATGTATTTATAGATGTAATTGTATGTTTACATTTTATATATAATGTTTCCGCAAGAGTTCTATGTGTGTATAATTTAATTGCATGCAATTCAAAAAATTCATGTGGCATATCTCAGTTGGATAATGGGTATGTTACAATATGTTCCACAGAGAGAATGTAAGAGTTCTATGGTGTAGCGTGGCCCGACATGGATGGTCGGGGATGTTAAAATATGGTATCAGATCTAAGTAAAGAGCTTGAGTAGAGGCATTTCCCGGCCTGTTGGTGGCTGAGGATGTTACAATATGGTTTTAGAGATAAGTAAAGCATTTGAGTAGTGGAATTGTATGACTTGTTGGTGGTCGAGGATGTTGCAATATGGTATCAGAGCTTCAGTTTTTGACACTGATCCTGGATGGGCCGAGCAAGTTGAGTTAAAGAGAAATTACATGGAGGATTTATTTTGAAGTGGCCAAATTTCGAGTTCAAGAGTGTCCATGGTAATATTTAGAAACAATGAGGCAGAATTGCGAAAAGCCCTAATTTTTGTTGTTAAATTCATGAGAAAATTGAGAAATTTGGCCAAGTGGTGAAATATTACTGGTTCAATATTTGTTCTAGCAAATTTAGACCTAGAATTGGTCGAATTCGAAGTTACAGTGAAGCCATGAAAGATGGAGAAAATTTAGTAATTAAAATTCTCAATTCATGAATTGATTTTGGGTAAATTTGTTCCAGAAATGTCAAACCACAATGATTTGTTGTTGAATACATTGAATTGGTGTTATCAGGGTGAAATTGAATGAATTTCGTTGTTGTAGAATGTCTATGGTAAATTGGGGGAAAAAAAAAAATTAATAAAAAGCCCCAATTTCTGCAGTGAAATTCACGAGGAATTGTTGCGCATAAAAGTGAATGTGCACAGGTTGGCACACTAAAAATGCATGATGAACAGTAAAATATGGTGATAGGTAAAATTCGGTACTACACAGCAAGATATTGTCTTGCTGGTGCACACGCTAAATTTTGGTGTCGCGCAGAAAAATGTCAGTGTTCAGGAGTGCACACTAAATTTTGGTGCCACACAGAAAAGTGTTAGTGTGTGGGTGTACGTGCTAAATTTTGGTGCCACATGGAAAAAAATTGGTGTACAGGACCACGCGATAAATTTAGAGTTACGCGGTGTGAACACACATAATAATGACGCGCGTGGTGTGCACAGTGTTGGTAGAGCGCAGAGGAATTTTGTTGGTGTGCGCATAATCTAGGTATATGTAGTCGCATGAGAGTTTAGTTAGTGGTGTGCACAGATTTTTGTTGCACGGTGGATACGTACTAAACTATGGCATGGTGCAACGCATAGAGTACAATGCACATGGATATCAACGCAAGATACAAAAACTGCGTGCAACAAGTAATAGTGCAAGAACCAAAACTGTGTGCAGTGAATACTGGCGCGCGACACAAAAGTAGTGCGCAATTATTGGCGTGACAGAGAAGTGATACATAGTGGTTTTAAAGTGAGCGAAGCAAGATTTACCTTGTGATGTTGCTGCACATGGTAAATATGGGTGCATAGGTTGAAATTGGTGCACATGAAATCGTTTGAAGGGTGAACAACAACAGAAAATCAATGATTTTCTACAACGTTTTATATCATTTGAATGTCATATTTTTGCAGTGCATTTTTTAGGTTCGTAAGAGCGTTTTTAGGCACTCGAAAACCATGAGAATAGAGTGTGCCAAGGCACACTCTATATTTGCAGCTCAAATAAAACAGCTTAGAGAGATCTTTCTAATGGTGTAAATTGTTCGTCAAACGGAGCTTATATGAGAAAGTTATAGCACAAACAGTGAAGGGTAAATTTTGAAACCCATCTAACTTCAAAGAGCCATAACGTTTTGCTCCAGAATCATATTAATGTGTAGGAGTAGTCAATGGAAAGATATTGAGCCATATAAGACATTCGAAGAGCTCAATTAAATTTCTGGGCATGTTAAAAGTGTTTAATATGGAAAAAAAGGTACCTATAACATATCAGTTACAATATGGTATTTTGGCCTAGAACTTCAGCAGGCTATACATAGCGGCCAAGAACCCAGAAAGAGATGAAACTTGGACAGAGTGTCCATAATATGTATATGAAGAAACTCAATTGATCTCCTATGAAAATTCCAAAGGAGTAGGTGCAAAAATGCATATTACAGTGCAGAGTAGCACCAAGTTGAAAAATGAACAGAAACATTAATGGGAAATTTTTAAATAACCATAACTTTCTGCTCAAGACTCGGAATTGAGCATGGGAGTAGGCATTGGAAAGGTCTTGGAAAGTAGAATATAATTATCTACCCATTAAATTTATCTAGGCATTCAATTTTCCATGAAATCATAAGAGAGAGTTCTGATATATTATTAAACCAAAATGGTTCATAATTTTCATGAAATTATTGAACACAGTTAACTTGACAAAGTTTTGTTGGTTGCACATTTTTGTAGAGTTAAAAACAACCAGATCAGATCAAGATAAACATTGAGTCCATAGGAATGGAAGAGGCACAGGGGACTTATATCCAGGAAGATGATATCAGAGGGATGGATGTCCATTTGGGAATTGAAGGGACAAACTCCAATGGACATGGAGAAGGAAGAGATGAAAAAATGAATATGTTAGAGACCATTAAAAAATTTGTAGAAGGATGTCCAAAGCCATAAATATGATAATGAAAGGTTTATGATATCCAAGGAGCAGAAGGATGACTTTAACATGAAGTTAATGCATATCTTGAACATAATAGAAAATAAGTTGGATAAGGAGAGTAGCTCAAGAAAATTAGGAAGTCACAGGCCTTCTGATGAGAAAAGAAAAGAAACAAGTGCTATTAGACATCACCATCACTCCCTAAGGCATTCCAATAAGAGAGAAGGCATTAGAT
The DNA here is from genome assembly GCA_032191745.1 of Picea mariana. Classification (NCBI taxonomy): domain Eukaryota; kingdom Viridiplantae; phylum Streptophyta; class Pinopsida; order Pinales; family Pinaceae; genus Picea; species Picea mariana. The sequence goes on from JASDQU010681536.1 coordinate 75,115, forward strand.
CAATTCCATCCTCTGTCATAAAGCATAAGAGGTCTGGGGTGGATGCACTAAGGGGAGAAATGAACAAAATCAAGCCTCCTACATTTGATGGTGAGCACAAGAAGGATGAAGATGTAGAGATATGGTTGTTGGGCATGAGAAAGTATTTTCAATTGCATAATTATTATTCTCATGCAGAAGGTAGAATTTCTATCTAACAACTCAGAGGAAAGGAATCCATGTGGTGTGATCAACTTATGTAGGTGCAACACATTAAAGAGAAAAGTGTTACTTGGAGGGAATTCAAGAAGTATTTTGAGAAGAAATACTTAACTAAAAGATACTATGACAAGAAAATGAAAGAGTTCTTTTAAATCAAGCTTGGGAGTATGACAATAGATGAATATGAGAGAAGGTTTTTAGAACTGCTGAAGTATGTCTCTTTCATCAAGGATGAGATAGTTAAGATTCAAAGGCATTTAAGTGGATTGTCATCATTCATCAATGACAAAATACAATATGATGACTCAAAGACATTGGAGGACACCATAAGGAGAGATAAATGCCTATATGATCAACATAAATCAAGGCCAACTTTCCAAAAATATTGGGAAGACAAAAAGAAATTCAAGATGAATCAATGGAAGAAGGGGTCTAAGCCACCATTCTTCAAAAATAATCCATAGGGGCAAAAAACTCCTAGAGAGCCCAAAATGATTGAGATAGGGGGTCAAAGGCCAAGGCAACCACCTATTCAATGTTGTGGTTGTAAAGGAGATCATATGTTCATAGATTGTCCTCACGGAGGTGAAAAAGGGAGAACTTTTCACAATCTACAACAAGATGAAATAGTGGAGGACATGGGCAGAAATGTGCCAAGGATCTATGTATCCCTGGACAAAAAGAAAGAAGACTATTAGTCACAGATGATTGAAGTGGAAGGTATGATCAACAACCAAACCATTGCTATATTAATCGATTTAGGAGCTAGTCATAGTTATATAGATCCTAATATGGTGGAAAGTTTGCATTTTCCAAGAAGAAAGAATGGGAAATCTTGGTTAGTGTAGCTGGCTACTTAAGCCAAAATAAAAGTCAATGAGATGGTTAAGTCATGCCTTATGGACATGAATGGACTAAACAGAAGGGTGGATTTGAACATCTTTCCTTTAGGTTCCTAAGACTATCTAATTGGGATGGATTGGTTGAACCAACATCATGCTATCCTAGACTATCAGAACAAGGAATTTACTTGCTTGGATGAGGAAGGGAACCTAAGGAAGGTGCATGGAATTCATAGGGCTGTAACCATCCGAGAAATTTCATCATTGCAGCTAAAGAAATGTTACAAAAAAGGGTGTCAAATATTTGCAGCACATATGGAAGAGACACCTAAAGATAAGGTGCCAAATTTGGAAGATTGTGTAGTCCTAAAAGAGTTTGAAGATGTGTTCAGGGAAGTACTAGGACTACCCCCAAAGAGAGATATTGATTTATCTATAAATTTAATGCTTGGAGCATCTCCAGTGTCAAAGACTCCTTACAGAATGAGTACACCAGAGTTGAAGGAGTTGCAAATGCAACTTTAAGAACTTCTGAAGAAGGGGTATATATGCCCAAGTGTGTCACCTTCGGGTGCCCTAGTCTTTTCTGTGAAGAAGAAATATGGAAATTAATACTTTTCATTGATTTCAGACAACTGAATAAAGTGACTATTAAAAACAAGTGTCATCTACCAAGGATTGATGATCTTTTTGATCAATTGAAGGATGCAAAGATATTTTCAAAGATAGATATTAGGTCAGGATATCATCAGGTAAGGATTAAAGAGGAAGATATCAGCAAGACTTCCTTTAGGATAAGGTATGGTCATTATGAGTTCATAGTGATGCCATTTGGGTTATCAAATGCACCAGCTCTTTTCATGTGCTTAATGAATGGTGTCTTCCAAGAATATTTAGACACATTTGTCATTGTCTTTTTGGATGACATTCTTGTATATTCCAAGTCAAAAGAAGATAATGAGCATCATTTGAGGATGGTGTTGCAAGTATTAAGGGAGCATCAGTTGTATTCCAAATTGATCAAGTGCTCATTTGATCAAAAGAAAATTCATTATTTGGGGCATATCATTTCAAAGGATGGGATATTAGTGGATCCTAAGAAGATAGAAGCCATTATAGAATGGTTAGCGCTAAAGAATGTGACAAGGGTTAGGTCATTCATGGGCCTTGCGAGCTACTATAGGAGATTTATTGAAGGATTCTCAAAGATTGCACACCCAATCACTTCCTTACAAAGAAAGGGTGTGAATTTTCAATGGACATTGGATTGTGAAAAGAGTTTCCAACACTTGAAACAATTATTAACAAGTGCTCCAATACTAAGTATTGCAGACCCAAATGAAGATTGCATTGTATGTACATATGCATGTAAAGAGGGATTTGGTGGAGTCCTTAGTCAAAATGGGTTTGTTATATGTTATGAATCAAGGAAGTTGAAGGAGCATGAAAGACGCTATGCCACTCATGATTTGGAGTTGGAATCCATAGTGCATGCCTTGAGGAAATGTAGACACTACCTCATGGGAAAAAGGTTTGAGCTAAGAACATTCCATAATGGTCTGAAATGTTTATTTGATCAACCAACTCTAAATGATAGGAAAACCAAATGGTTAGAATTAATAAGTGAATATGACTTTGATATAACGCATATCAAAGGGAAAGAGAACAAAGTGGTTGATGCACTCAGTAGAAGAGTGCATGAATTGCATGCTACAACCATTAGCATGTACCAATCATATTTGAAAGACAGAATTATAGAGGTTTCCAAATCAAATTTACAATACAAGGAATTAGTGGAAAAATTATAACAAGGTAATTTGCAGCAGAAAATTGAAGAATAGAAGCTAGATAATGATGAAATTTTCATGTAAATGGGGCATAATTTATGTACCAAATTCTAATGAATTGAAAAATATGATATTGAGAGAAATGCATAATGTGCCTTATGCTAGCCACCCAGAATATCATAAAACTATTGCAGTTGTCAAGAGCCAATATTATTGGCCAGGCATGAAGAAAGAGGTTGTTGATTTTATTACCAGATGTTTGGAATGTCAAAAGGTAAAGGCTGAGAATAGACACACAACTAGTTTTCTACAACCATTACCCATTCCTCAGTGGAAATGGGAAGTTGTAACCATGGATTTCATCAACAAACTTCCTGGAACAAACAAGCAACATGATTCTATCATGGTAGTGGTGGATAATATTACTAAAGCTTCCCATTTTATTCTAGTTAAGCTCACCCAAAAGGAAGTGAACATTGTTGATATCTATATGAAGGAAACTGCTAGATTACATGGCATACCCAAGACAATTGTGTCTGACAGAGATCCAAAATTTAGCTCAAAATTTTGGAAAGGATCATTTCATGGATTTGGAACAAATTTGAATTTTAGCAAAGCTTATCATCCATAATTGGATGGACAAATAGAGAGGGTGAATCAAGTGACTGAGGACATGTTAATAATGTATGTGATGAATAAACCATCAAAATGGGAAGACTACCTACACTTGGTAGAGTTTGCTTATAACAATGGGTACCAAGCATCTCTAAAGATGAGCCCATTTGAGGCACTTTATGGTAGAGAGTGCAAAACACCAGTAAGATTGGACAACCCAATAGACAGAGCAGTGGTTGGACCAGATTTGCTCATGGAAATGGAGGAGCAAATGATAAAAGTAAAACAAAATTTAAAGGTTGTCAAAGAGAAGCAGAAGAGTTATGTTGATAAGGGAAGAACTCACAGGGAATTTAAAGTGAGTGATCATGTATTTTTGAAAGTAAGAGCCAAAAAAAGTTCCTTGAAGTTGGGAAATTGTTCAAAGTTGGCAATTCGCTATTGCGGGCCATTTGAAATCATAGAGAGGATTGGTCCAATAGCTTATCTGTTTGCATTGCCTACATCTATGTTTGTTCATAATGTATTCCATGTATCATTACTCAAGAAATATATACCTGATGCTAATCATGTTATTGATTGGAATGTGATTCAGGTGGAGCAAGTAGGCACTTTTCAAGTGCATCCAATACGCATTATGGACTGGAAAATCAAACAGCTCCAGAATCGAGCCATAGGGCTTGTAAAGGTCGAATGGATCTGGTACGTTCCTAAGGATGCTACTTGGGAGCATGAGGATGCAATGCAAGAAGAATACTCACATCATTTTTAGGGTTTTTGAAATTTTGGTGTATATGTATACATGATGCACTAAGGACTGTGCATAAATAAGGGAAGGGGATTGTAATATCCCTAAGACCGAACCCAATTGTAAATGTAAATGAAAATTTACTTAAGCTAGTGATTTTTCTGACATCATTGTGTATGCACCTTTCATGGCATAGTGCGTGCATGTACTGCACAGTGAAATGATAAAGTTTTCACATTCCAAGATACCGCGCGCAACATCTTAAGTGTGTGCGATTGTGAGGCCAATGATATTTTGTGTATATGCTATGTTTTATAGGTTGGTGAGATAGTTATTATAATCTAGGATTCTTATGCTTTGATTAGGCTGAAGAGCCTAGATGTTAAAGGACAGTGTGCATGTTTTTGTACATGTCTCATATTTAATATAAAATACATCATTGCGCACAGACCAACCACAATAAAAGAGATGGGGGAATAAAATCCACAGGTTAGGGAAAGGGAGGGGCCTAAAAGTTAAGGAAAAGCGCTCAGCTAGGGAGATTAAGCAAAAAAGGAATATTATATTAATATTTCTTAAATCATAAAGTATGGATAATTATTTTATCCTAAGTTCTAAAGTTGGGGACAAGTGGGCCAACGTAGCTCCCAACATGACAAGTGTCAAGTTGGGGACATGCATACATATTGTTGGGACTTAGTTAATTTCCTATCATATTTTCCATCATTCTTCCCATCATTCTTTTCATCATTCGGTCATCCAGTCAATCATCCATGAGCATGCACACACCCATTGAGATATCCTTTGTATCTTCATGACTATACCTAAACCGTATCCATAACCATTTTTGTGTGGGTGTATCTGGTTAGCTTGGGATTTGGACTGAAGAAGTGGGTTGTCAGGCCCATGGGATATTGAAGAGGTGGGTTGTCAGGCCCGTGAGAAATTTTTCTCTAGGTGAGATAATTTCTTGGGATTGATTTCCTAAAGGTGCTAAACTGCGACTACAGTTCTCTGAGACTTCTTTTCCGGCCTATTGTTGAAGCCTGGAAAGGAAGTGGGCTATCTGAAGGACTGTTGAGCAGAGAAGACACACACTTCTTGGGTGGGATAGGCATGTGGGCAATGAGGGACTGTAGGATGTTAGTTTGAGTTGGCACCTGAGACAGATTCTTTCCTTTTTTCTATGAGCCTTTAGCATGGTTAGGAATCCCTTAACCCGGGTGGAGTTTAGTCTGAAATCGGGGGTGAATCACTGTTGAGAGTGATGAACAGTGTGGTCTAAGGCTGGGAGGTTCGTGGAAGTACAATTTGATAGGTTAATCAGTTGTATTAGTGAAGAACTCATGATATTACAGTGATAAATGGGTCCAAATTATGGATAGTTGTGCAATAGAATCTTGGAAAATATGGACATAGATGGATTTGTAAGAACACTTAGTAGGTTTGGATAGATATATGACAGTGTACGAGAGAATCGATTCATATATTGGTTCAGAGAGTGGTTCAAAGACAAATGAACATTATCATAATGGATGGTAATTACACAGGAAATGGCTCGAACAATGCTAATGGATTCCAAATTGACAGATATTTTTTAGACACATGCAGTGCATACAACAGTTCACATTCAAAATAGATTAATGCTCAGAAACAAAAATGACAAAACTCCCTACGATCTATGGAAAGAAAGACCAACAAATGTGAAACACTTCAGAGTATTTGGAAGAAAATGCTACATCAAAAGAGAAGATGGCATAATGGGAAGGTTTTCTCTCGTGTGGACAAAGGAGTACCTGTTGGTTACTCAAGTACAAGGAAAGAATACAAGTGTTACAAATAAGAGATTGAACAAATTTATGGAAAGCATCAATATAACAATTGATGAAATATATGGATGAGAATCAAATGAAGAAGAAAATGAATCAATGGAACAACTTTATGAAGAATAAAAAGATAAATAAGAAGTAGAAGGGGAACTTGAAGAAGAAGTCTACATTAAACAACCAGAAGGATTTCAATTATCAGAGAACACAGATTATGTGTGTAAATTGAAGAAGGCCTTGTATGGCCTAAAACAGGCTTCTAGAACATGGTACTCTAGACTGGATAAATATCTACAACATGCAGGGTTCATAAAAGGAATTGCAAAAAACAACCTCTATATCAGGGTAACTCAAGATGGTATTTTATTAATTGAAGTTTATGTTGATGATATTATTTTTGGAAGTACTGATGACGGGTTAAGCCAGAAATTTGCAAAGGATATGCATAATGAATTTGAAATGTCATTACTAGGATAACTATCCTTGTTTTTGGGTCTTCATATATGTCAAAGAAATTAAGGAATTTTTATTTCTCAAACTAAGTATATCAGAGAAATGATAAAGAGGTTAGGAATGGAAGATTGCAAACCAATTGTTGCTCATATGCAAACTAGTTGCAAATTGAGCAAAGATGATGATTCAAAGTCTACACACCAGAGGCAATACAGGTCAATTATTGGTAACTTACTATATGTGACAACATCCAAACCATATGTAATGCAAGAAGTTGGATGGGTGGCATGATTTCAAGTAGCACCAAAGGAATCACATGTCTTAGCAGTGAAGAGGATTTTTAGATATCTCAAAGGAACATAAGAGTTTGGATTATATTATCCAAAAGGAAAGGATATATAACTTATTGCATACATAGATGCATATTGGGTAGGTTTTAAATGACCCCATAATTATGACTACATGCAACACAAAGTAAATTCAATTTTTTGTTTTTTAGCAGGAAGGAAACAATGACAATAATTAATCAACACAACTTGACGACGAACATAACGCACACAAATTAGGAAACAAATAATAATGATGGTGATTACTTCCCAACCCGTAGGTCAAAAGTCCACACACACAGGATCTTTCCTCTTCCACTAGCTCGAAGAGCTCCCGAAAATGGCTCTCCTATTTCCCTTTCGGGAAATCTGCACCCATAGAAAAAACCTTGTCGAGTCTCCCTTCGTGCTTCGGGAGATCAAACTTTGCGATTCTGCGAATCTTGTGGTCAAGCGTCTTGTCTCTTAGACCCCCCCAAAACCCAAAGTTATGACGCTTGGCCTTTTCTCTCTCTATATCGCCTTTCTCCTTATCGCGACTTCGGGAGTTGCGATGTCAAGTAACTTGTCCCCTCGACTCTCGAAACCCGATTTTATGAAACTCCGAGGCTTCGCAAGGTTGACCTTTCAACGACCCTTCACTCCATCAGGACTTTAGACTTCATGATTTTGTGAATCCTGATGCAAGGATTTCGGAACATCACTCCACGAAACCCCAAAATGGTCAACGAAATTGACCTCCGTGTCTATATTGCACCACCTATCTATCCTGCTGATTCCTATGGCCCACACGCTCTTTTCGGCCCTTCGGGACTTCGCGTTTCATGATTTTGAAGGTCCTGTTGCCAAGATTATGGGACTTCCACTCGCAAAAACTTGAAATAGGAATCCACGGTAAAATCTGACAGCTCCTGTTGAGTTGAATTTACGGTTCTGCCTCTTCTGAGCTTAAACCTTTGGGAATACTCATCGTAACTCCCCTGTTCTTCCATGAGATCTGATGACTCATGGGACTTTGTGACTTATTCACAGAGAATTCTGACCGTCCTTCTCTTCCCTTGAGAACTTCTGCACGAACTAAACAAAGTATCTCTCTCCGCGGAACTTGTCCTCCTGCGGTCTGACGTCACTATGCCTTCCTTAAAATTTTCAAGGTACTTGGCCTCTTTCCTTCCTTCGACCCCTTCAAAGGTTCAAATCCTTTTGAGCTTTCCCATGACTTTGAGTCGTTCATAAAAATCCTGCTCGCACTCCTTGCGGCAGACCTTCAAACACTTTCAAGTGTTGAACTCCCTTCGACTCTATGCACACCTACATCAACAGTCTCTCAACAAGTCATTCAGGTTATGAAACATGAAGCTCTATTCAGCCTGCACACACCTTGCATGGTTCCTATGCCCAACTATACTTCTGAGGAAATGAGAACAAAATCTATCTTATCTAAGCTTTTAGAGACAAGCCTTTGAACCCTTTGTCAATGCACTCCTTGCGGACAATCCAACTGCACTTCTTGCAGGAACTCTTGCTCAGATAGAGAAATAATTGAAACTCATTTCCCTTACTCTCTCTCTCTCTTAGATTTCAAACATTCAATAAGAAATCATTCATACATATCATAAAACCAATTGCATGACAGAAAGAGTAAAGCGTTCATGAGCATAACATTCAAAAATGCATATACAGAGAATATTTGAACACCATGAGTCTGAATCAAAGCCTTTTTGTATTAATCTAGAACTTCTATACATGTAATTCGGTTACACAGCTCTTTGCTTCTTCTCCTCTATGCTCTATGCTCTCAATTTTCATAATCTATCTTACAATACACAATGAGGGTGTCTATATCTCGTTTCCCTCTTTCACTCTAAAACTCTCTAATCTAGAATTAAATTCTATCTTCTTGCATTAACTATCATAAATGCCTTCTACCTACTAAGGACGAGAGTGGATCACTAAAGGTCCTTTTACATTTTACAAGTGTGCCTCCACTTGATGACTTCATTAATGTTTCAAGATATTTTCAAAATTTGCACTGGGCGCTTTTCTAGCTATCTTTTGACTTTGCACTGGCTCGCTTGAGATGCTCCTGCATCATACTACCTCATTTGAAAAAATTTCATGGGCTCCTATCCATGAGCTCACGCATGGTCTATCCATGCCTCTGGATCTTTGCTTCATTCTCCCAGCTGGCATCTTCAATTGGATGGCCCTTCCACTGGAACAAATATTCAAAGTATTGCTTTCGCCTCGTCTTCTTGCTGACCCTTTTGTCCAGTATGTGCTCCATCTGTTGCTTTTCTGCAACCAACATCTGTTTTTTCCACTAGACCTCTAGCTGTTCATTTCCCGTTCCTGTTTCCTCAGCTTTATATGGGTACAAATCTGAGATATTGAATATCGGAGAAATTCCAATTCCATCGGGTAATTTAATCTCATAAGAATTCTCCCCAAATTTCTTCAAGACCTTACATGGTCCGATTTTCTTCATCTTCAGTTTATTATATGTTCCTCTCGGGAACCTTTCCTTTCTCAAATGTGCCAAAATCAAATCACCAACTTCAAATTGAAGCTGTCTCCTGTGTTGATCTGCTCTCTGCTTATATTCCTGGCTCGAATTTTGCAATCATTCCTTCACCCGGCTGTGAAGTTCCTTCATCGCTTTTGTGAAATCTTATGCACTAGTGCTCCTAATTGCAATTTGATTTGAATCCCTTAACTCAGAAATTCATCTTGGTTGCATGCCATAGACAACTTGAAATGGACTCTGCCTTGTGCTTCTGTTAACTGAGTCGTTATAAGCAAATTCCGCCTATGGTAATATGTTGTCCCACTCATTGTGGTGTTCTGTCACCAGGCTTCTCAGCAAGTCTCCTAGACTTCTGTTTACCACTTTTGTCTATCCATCCATTTGAGGATGATAAGCCGAACTAAACAACAAGTTACTTCCCATATTCTTCCATAAGGTCCTAAAAAAGTGTCCTATGAACTTAGTGTCTTGATCTGAAACTATGCTCCTTGGTAAGCCGTGAAGTCGAACGACTTCTTTGAAAAATAGATTCGCAATGTGAATTGTGTCACTGGTCTTCTGACATGGAATGAAGTGTGCCATCTTGGAAAATCTATCCACCACCATAAAGATTGAATCAAACTCTCTTTGTGTTCTTGGCAATCCCAATATGAAATCCATGCTGATTTCATCCCACGGCTTCTCAGGTATGGGTAACGGTTGATAAAACCTTGCATTCTATCTCCTGCCCTTCTATTGCTGGCAAATTCTGCATCTATCCATGAATCTCTTGACATATTCTTGCATTCCTAGCCAAAAATATGACTCATTCAACTTTGCAAATGTCTTGTCATGACTGAAATGTTCGGCCAATCCTCCACTGTGTTTCTCCTTCAGCAAATTCTCCCTCATGGAGAATTTCAGAATACAAAGTTGATTACCTTTAAACAATAATCCTTCCTAGATCATGTATTGTGTCCATTTGCTTCTATCTCTGAGAATTGGATTCTCATCTGCTTCATATGTCTCCTTAAAATCTATATCATCCCTGTACATGTCCCTGAGATCATCAAAACCCAGTGTTTTGACTCTAAACTCCTGCAATAGAAAACACTTCTTGCTCAAAGCATTAGCAACTTTGTTAGCAGTACCATAAATATGTTTAGTCACAAAAGTAAAGTTCTGCATATATTCAACCCATTTAACATGTCTCTGATTCAAATTTTCCTATTGATTCACAAACTACAATGCATGATTGTCACTGTATAAGACAAACTCTTTCGGGATCAAGTAATGTCTCCATTTCTTTAATGCCTGAATAATAGCATAAAATTTCTTATCATAAGTGGAGTACTTCACTTTTTCTTCATTTAGCTTCTCACTGAAGTATGCTATCGGCCTGTCTTCTTGACTCAAGACTGCCCCTATTGCAAATCCACTTGCATCGCATTTCACTTGAAATGTCTTTTCGAAATTCGACAACACCAAAATTGGTTGTTCCGTAATTTTCTTCTTCAACAGATTAAAACTCTTCTCAGCCTCTTCTGTCCAGTGAAATGATTTGTGTCTTTTCTTTATTGTATCCATCATTGATGCACTAATTCCACTGAAATTTCTTATGAACTTTCGGTAGAAACTAGCCAATCCATGAAAACTTCTCACCTCAAAGATATTCTTTGGTGATGGCCAATTTTTTATTACCTCCACCTTATCTGGATCCATCCTCATCTTATCTGCAGAAATAACAAATCCCAAATAAATGAGCTCTGTCTTCATGAATGAGGAATTCTTCATATTTATCAACATCTTCTCCTACTATAACCTCTTCATCATTGTAGCCAAATGTTTTAGATGCTCTGCCACTGTTTTACTGAAAATTAGTATGTCATCTAGATACACAATAACAAATTTTCCGATGAACTCCCTTAGGACTTCGTTCATCAACCTCATGAAAGTAATCAGTGCATTTGTTAAGACAAATAGAATAACAAGCCATTCATACAACCCTTTATTGGTTTTGAATGTTGTCTTCCACTCGTCACCTTCTCTCATGCGGATTTGATGATAACCGCTCTTCAAATCAATCTTTGAAAATAATTTTTCTCCACTCAAACAATCCATCAGATCATCCATCCTTGGTAATGGAAATTTGTACCTGATGGTTATTTTGTTAATCACCCTGGAGTTAGTACACATCCTCTAGCCTCCGTCTTTCTTCGGGCTGAGTAATGTTGGAACAACAAACGGACTCAAGCTTTCTCTGACCAATCATTTGTCCAATAAATCCTAGACTTATCTTTTGACTTCTTCATTCCCTTGCGGCATCAATCTGTACGTGGCTTTGTTTGGTAAACTTGCTCCTGGTATGATATCAATATGATGACTCACACTTCTAATCGGTGGCAACGAACGAGGTAGTTCATCCACTACTATGTCAGCGAACTCTTCCAATAGTTCCTGAACCTCCTGTGGTAAATCATCCACTCTGGTGCTGGTCAAAACAATCTTTGGTTTCCTGAACACAATGAATTGCGGTTCTCCCTTCTTCTTGACCTCTATAAGAAGTTCCTTCCTACTCATGAAAAGTACAATGTTTCTTACTTCAAGTTTCACTTCTTTATCCTTGATTGGAAGCAACATGTGAGTTCTCCCATTCTTCTCTAGGGTGTATGTGTTCATTCTCCCATCATGAATCAAATTTCTGTCATATTTCCACGGTCTACCCAGCAATAGATGACAAACATCCATGGGAATAACATCATAGAGTATCTTATCATTATATTCTCCTATCTTAAATTCAACTAAACACTGTTTAGTGACAGTTACCTGATGTCCTTTTTGTAGCCATGAAACTTTGTATGGGCTTGGATGATCAATCGTCTCCAGCTCCAGCTCTACCATCTCTATAGAAACGAGATTATCTGTGCTACCACTGTCCACAATGAACTTGCATACCCTGTCCTTGGTTTTGCAGGTAGTCTAGAAAAGTTTGTTTCTTTGGAATAAACTTTCCACCTTCTTCTCTAGCATCAAAAGAACTTTTCACATCATCAGCAATATTCCGCCTTCAGCATCCTCTGCCTCAATGTATCACCTCTATTCTTCGGCGATGTGAGTCTCTCCACCTTTTTTATTTTTGTCTGGACACTCATAAGACTTGTGTCCATTCTTTCCACATGTGAAGCATGTTATTACTCCACCTCTTCCTCTTCCTCTACCTCTAGTACGGGGAAAAATATTATTGTCAGCATAAT
>JASDQU010681537.1:0-10946 GCA_032191745.1 Picea mariana
GCAGGGTTATTCATCCGCTGGGAACTTCAGACATCTCCAGGTTCTTCAACATGCCCAGGGCACGAGGAAAGCCACGCAGGGGTGCAGCTTGGTACTCATTTGAATCACACAGGCAGAGGCAGAAGAAGTTCGAGAAGGCATTGGCCTTGGCGTCCTCGCAAAGAAACAGGAAGTCTGGGAGACCTCGAACGCCTCCCATGGCGTACGTGGAAGAGATCACCCTGGACGAGGCCATGCAAAGCTATCCCGAGCACCCTCTTTTCACAGTCCTGGACAATTGGAATCCTCCCACTGATTTTGGCACTGAAGACAAGATTTCACCTCCGGGAATACCGCGTGGTTACAGAGAAACTCACTCGGCAGAGGAATTCACCACCTGCTATGTTGAGGAAGAGGTATCGTGCTGTGCAAAAGCAAAGAACGACCCACCCACTGGTGCATCTTCGGAGGAAGCGACTCAGCCGAACAAGCGGCAAGCACATCAAGCCAGTGAAGCAAATGAAGGCGAAGGAGCACAGGGGCCATTTCCCTTGGCCTCTGTTGAAGGAAATTGGCAGGAGCAACATCCTTTCACCAACCCGGGGTACCTAGCACTAATCTTTGAAATGCGGAGCATGCTGGACGATCAGATCTTTCGTATCGTTCAAATCGACCATCGACTCGACATGWTGTATGYTRCACACTCCAGGACTCYYYCGAAAAGGCAGTGCCCTAYGTGCRCGMAAGCTTATGYGTTTCCTRCAGGATGGCRAAGGCACRGGGAAGAGGACGAGCCRGYTGGTTAAAAGGTCTTGTGATGTTCATAGTTAGCAATCTCTTTTTGTTTCAGAACAAGGTTTTAGCCCWGTTAGATCATAGTCATGTTGTAATTAGGTTGTTAGAATACAGACTGAACCTAATGGATATGCGTCCTGGTTTCCTTCGGGCAGGACAGCACTCTGACACAAGTGGCATAGAATGTCCAGYTGTCTYGGTTTCCTGTTCAGGCGGGACAGCTGGCATCACAAATAGACTCTRTAACTCTGCAACTCTAATATAAACAGGATCCTCCCCTTTTTTACTTTAAAAAAAAAAACTATTCTATCCTTCTTGTAATGACATCTATTATTGTTATGATTGCACACTCAATTGTGCTTAGCAAAATAATTAAGTTCATATCGTGATCACACCTAATGGTGTTGAGCAAAATAATGAAGTGCCTATTGTGATCACACAGAATGGTGCCTAGAAAAATAACGAAGTGCCTATTGTGATCATATCCAATGGTATTTAGCAAAATAATAAATTTATATCCACAATATTTGTAAGATCAATCCATTTGATGACCTTGAAATGCAAACTGCATATATGAAATGTAACTTTCTTTTTTCTTAATGAAAATTATAATTGTTATTCTGAGAAAATTATAATTAAAAAAAAAATGAAAATTGTTACAATATTTAGAGTATAGTCATGTGCTTGCAAATTTTCTAATAAAAAATATAACTACTCTACTCAAATGGAGCATAATGCTCCTTGCTTGTCAAAACTAAATTTAACAAGGATTATACTAAGCCAGCAATACATCTTATTGCTATTTTTTACAAGCCAACCAATCCATACCTACCAAGGTAATTGGAAGCTAAAATCTAAAGGATTTTGAAGAAAAAATTCTTCTATGTAGAAAATGACAAAACAGGAGTACATCATAATCAAAATTCAAGTTGTGCCAAATAGTGTCATGGACTTACGACATCTGATATGCATATTCCACAAATTAATTTCAAAATCTTTAGTGAATTCTTGAAAGGGTTTTTACCCTAAAGGTACATATGTAATATAAAAAATAATAAATCATGGTCATAGATAATGCTAACAAAACCAGCATGTTTCAGATTGTTTTACATRTAAAACTTTAAAACCTATTGTGAAATTGCAAAGCTTCATGGATTGCTAAAAAAATGAACAGAGAAACTAAGTTCACTTGCAACTTTTGAAAAACACTCATTTCAAATATCGAAAAGAGTCTACTCCTCAAAATAAAAATTTCCAGTGAATATTAAATTCTTTCATTTCATCTATAAATTGGCTCATAACATAATATCTAATTGAATTTATAATAAATATGTTTTGTACTTATGTTTTTGTAAAGTGGGAAGATCGGAAGAAGAAGAAAAAAAAATAACACTACATATAAAATGGACTTCAACCTAGGAGAGCAATAAATTTATGATTCAACATTCCTGGCCAATTCAGCCTGAAAAGAGGTGCAGATAATTCTTAATATGTATTTTACAGCCATAAAACAAACTTTCAAAAAAAGACAAAACACATGCATTTTCAACACATAATTATTAGTGGTCTATTCATTTGGATAGACTACAATTGATCTCAAATGGTTGACATTTCAAACCTTAATGCCATAGTCCATTTTTGGGATAAGCAAAGAAGAATAAACCATAGATTATCTAAACTAAGAAAGCTTCAAGTAATTAACCACCTAATCACTTTTATCCACACCAATTCTGTTTTCAGAAATGAATAAAAAAAAAAAAATTGCTCTAAAATATCTTGGACAACATCAAAAGAGATCAAGTCAAACATCCAATGCATGTGAGGTGCCACTTTGAAGTTTATAAATAAAAGGATGTATTATAAATGAGGCTTATAAAGATATAAATTCAAACATCCAGTGCATTTAAGGCTAGAAATATTGCAATTTAAAGATAAAAAGACATCAATCAATATACACCCTTTTAGATTAGAAATATTGAAACTTAAAGATAAAAGGACATTAGTCAATATATATTTATTTAAAGGTTAGAAATCTTCCATATCATGTTTCGTTATTATAAAATGTTATTTGTTAGTAAGATTATTTATACCATACCAATTTGCATAGATCAGTGTTAACCTTGATTTATTGAACACCAAGAAGGATCAAAAGAATATCAAGCTCAAACCTCTTAACACTTAAAAAAATTCATTGTTAAAATGATAATTTAATTAAAATAAATAGAATGTTGGTCATGGTGATGTTTCTTTTTTTCTTTTTTTTTCTTTTTGATGTTTAAATTTATTTTTTAAGTTTAGTATTGCATCTTCAACATATTGAAATTTTGAATATGTAAATCTCTATTATGTGTAGGGTCATTGATGCAAAGAGAGTTAATGAAGTCTTATCATTCATCTTTCATTTGGAGCAGCTTTAAATGATCCTTTAAGGAGGGTGATTCAAAAAGTTACTCACACCATGATTTTAACAAGCAAAATTATTTTAAATAAAACTATCTTACAATGTCTTATCTTTACTTGAGTAGTAAAGAATGATGTTGAGAAGTTCCTCTTCTAAAGGGTTGAAGTGAATACTTGAAAAAGCTCTTTGGTTTGAAGCACTGCATTCAATTTTTAATACAGTTGGGAACCAAAAAGTTATGAAAATATGTTGAATTGCAAAAGTCTACACTCTATTAAGAGAATCATTGTAAATGTTATGATTGATGTATTACTCGTTGGTTCATTGATCGGTTTGGGTGTGACTGACAATAATAGAATAGATTAGAATTGTTTTAAACATCCCTGAGGCTAATTGGTTTATGGGACAAAAAGCATACATCTCATTGTAGCATCCCTAAACAAAAGCAAGAAAATTTGAATGCAAAAAATAAGAGAAGGGGAAGAGAAATGATATCTCATATGTCGTATCAGTTGAGGTGCTACTTTACCTATCTGGTTATGCCCCTCGAGGAGGGTCAGTTATTCTAATTGGTTTGAATAAGTGATTTTCATTGTTTCTTCTATTTGTGAATCCTGAAATATTGTATCCAAACTAGTGTCTTCTAACATGGAGCCCTCTCTAAGGTGGATGTACATGTCATGGTGAAGTAGAAAGTGTTGCTTCATCTCTGCCTATTTTTTCCTACACACTTGGTACACTTTGCATTCCAACTCCATTGGTTCCTTTCATATCCTTGGGTCACATCTTAGCATATGTGAGTTTGTTCTTAATTGAGGGGACACTTTTGAATCTTGTGGACTCCTCTTGCTTCCAATCTAAACATTGAGATTGAAGAAGAGGTAGTCAATATCAATGCATAACCAATCACTCTTCCAACATGAAGCCCCATGTTATCCTTTTTATAAATGCCTAATGATACCAAGTTATTAATTGTCAAATTACTTAAAAGAAAAAAGTATGACTTGGCCTTGTTCATTGTCCACAATCATTCATCCCATCGATCTATGTATTGCATAGGTAAAAAAAATTGAACTATGATGAGAAGTATTAACCATTTGCACCTCAATTGTTCCATTGGAAGGGCGAAGTGGAGACATTGGGTGGCCAATACAACCTAGGAAAGGGAATCGATCCCTTTGACTAAACTAAAAAATGTATTTCAATTAATGTTATCAAAAAAATCAATAGTATCCAACTAGTGTGCAGGTTGAATAGAGATTCATAAGAAAAAAAGAAAACAAGTGTAATGCATCAATGTGCATAATCCTTAGTGAGGGAACTGGGCGATAGGTGGCCCCTTAATGAATTATGTAAAGTCGTAAGTCAATATGTAACCTTTCGTGAGAAAAATTTGTAGTTGGYCCTTTAGAATCAAATGAATAGTCAAACATAGAGTATTTAAACTCGATTCTAGTATTTGGGTTACAAGGGTCTAGGGATCAAATCATAGAATATCAAATCCTGGTSAGCGAGGAAAAGATTGTAAATTACTCATAACGAAAAATGTCATAAAATACTTGGGATGATAATAGATTTTCATTTCTACATACAAAAAACACCATATGCACCTTTTCCCCTCCCTTTTTTCTTTCCACAAAGAAATTGTTTATGAACCTAAGCTTGTGGCCTTGTTAGCAACTCTTTAATTGTTTAAGTAACTTTCACAATGGTACATATTGTCTTAGATTTTTATTTTTACCGCATGAAGTATTTTTAAGTGAAATATTTCACTCATCATCAAGGATAACACTAAAGAATAGAGAACAATATTGCAAATGATAAAACAAGTTTGAACATATAATAGGGAGATGAAAGGAAGAAACAAAGTTAGCCCTTACTTGTAATGAGTTAAATGTTTCACTCGGGAGGCATTAGTTTAAAAAGACTTCAAGCATTGAAAATTATAAATCTAATGACAAATCATTCAGTGCACCAAATAGTGATCGTTGGGATCTTATTATTGAAGTACAATGGTCATTACTTTAACTACCTACCATTGAAATTCTCACATTCAAACATTTACTATCTACCTAACTATTCAATCCTTCTTTTAACTATTATCATTATGATTGCAACCCAACAATGCTTACCAAAACAATGAAGTGCCTATTGTGATCACACCCAATTGTGCTTAGCAAAATAATGAAGTGCATATTGTGATCACACCCAATGGTGTTTATCAAAAAACAAAAAATATATATGTAACATTCATAAAAAAATGTTGCAATGTTTTAAGATCAATACGTTGGATGATCTTGAAATGCAGACTGCATATACACAATGTAACTTTCTTTTTTTTCATGAAAAATACGATTTTTATTCAGAGAAAAATATAATTTAAAAAAAAAACAGTTGCTTTATTTAGGCTATAGTCGTGTGATTGCAAATTTTCTAATAAAAATTATAACTACTCTATTGAAATGGAGCATAATGCTCCTTGCTTGTCAAAAACTAAAGTCAACAATAATTATACAAAGCCAAGAGAAATAACATACCTATATATAACATTCATAAAAAAGAATCATGCAATATTTAGGCTATAGTCGTGTTTGCAAATTTTCTACTCTACTCAAATGGGGCATGACACTCATTGCTTGTCAAAACTAAAGTTAACAAAGATTATACTAAGTCAACAATGCATCTTATTGATATTTTTTTCACAGATATTGTTTATGTTAAACCAAAAAGCATAGATCATTATCCTTTGTTAAAGATATCTTCTACTTGCCTTCATCTTATTCGACTTACATTCTTAATCCAAGCCAACCAATTTATAYCTACCATGGTGACTGGAAGCTAAAATCTAAACAATTTTGAATATAAATGCTTMTGTACAGAAAATGACAAAACATGAATACAACATAAAAATTTGATACTAAAAAGTCGGCATCAAACATTTCATGTCTATGACGAAAAGTCAAATTGTGCCAAATAGTGCCATGGACTCTGACATTTGATATGCCTATTCCACAAATTAATTTCAAAATCTTTAGTGAAATCTTKAAAGGGTTTTTACCCTAGTGAAATCTTGAAAGGGTTTTTACCCTAGAGGTACACATGTAACATTTAAAATTATAAATCATGGTCATAGATAATGCTAACTAAACCAGCATACTTCATATTCTCTGTTTCAAATGTAAAAATTTGAATATTACGGAGAAATTGCGGCACTTCATGGATTGATAAAGAAAATTAAATTGGAAGGAGATACCAAGTTCACTTGCAACTTTTGAAAAACACTCATTTCAAATATCGAAAAGACTTTATTCCTCAAAATCACATTGACTATTTAATTCTCTCACTTCATCTATAAATTTGCTCATAACAAAATATCTAATTGAATTGCTGAGAAATGTGTTTTGTATGTATGTTTTTGCAAAGTGAGAAGATTAAAAACACACTGCATATGGACTTCAGCCTAGGACATCAATCAATTTGTGATTCAACATTCATGGGACAATTCACCATGTAAAAGTAGGGGTGCAAATAATTCTGCATGTGTATTTCACAACCATAAAGAAAAATTTCAAAAATAAAGACAAAACATGTGCCTTTTCAACACCTAATTATTAGTGGTCTATTCTACCTAATTATTAGTGGTATGTGTTATCACACAGTTTGTAGCAAGGATAAAGGCTAAAGGTTGGAGAGTCGAACTGGCGTAACAGGAACCAATCCCACCCAATGTCACCACAATGGGATGGTTCTTTCTCTTTAGGGTGGTAAGGCCCAGGGGAGACGTCCCCGGTGACTTGGGGTTTTAAAAAGGCAAAAGATTATAAGACAAGGATAAATTACCCCCTCACAAGTCACCACCGAGCAGATAGTCTAGCTAAAAAGCCAATAATAAAGTAAAACCCTCAAAGAAAGAGATGTACCTGCCTGGGACAAAGAAACAATGAAACTGATATATGCAAGATGTTGAATTGGTTAGTACTTCATGTAAATCAATGACTATCTGATACACTTATAAGCAATTTGATAATGAATGTTGACGAAGTCAATATTTATAAAATAGCAATGGTAATTAAGTCACTTCTTCAACAAATGCTAAAACGATGTGGCATTCAATATGACAAATCAATACTTCATTCACTTAATGCCTTTAACACCATTCAATTGTTCACAAAGAAGACACTAGTTGCACCAATGATGTTATAGCTAAAGATGATGGCAACATATAGGGTTGGAAGGTTAGTTTTTGGGCTAGGGTTAGTGAAGTTAGGGTTTGAATCAAGATTTTGAAAGTTGTTTGTGATCAAGTTCACTTTAACGCATGAGGTCTTTAGATCAGTGTCTTAGGGTTAATGGAGTCAAATAGTGAGGGACGCAAGAGCTAAAGGAGGCAAAGGTAAAAACGGCTAAGGACTAGAGGGAGAAGCTTTGAGGTCTTGCTAAGGCAAGGCCTCAAAGTCAAAACCCTAGGGGAGAGAGACTCACCTTGGTGTAGGAGAACTAGGCATCGGTGCTCTCTCCTCCTTCCTTAACTCAATGGCAATCATGGCTAGTTGAAGATGAATCATAAAACCAAGACAAGAAGGTTTGATGAAGCAAAGTGTTGCTACAGCAAGGCTCTACCAGCAAACCCTAGAAAAATCGGCCCAAAGTGTAGAAAAACTAGGCTTTAGGGTGTCTCCCTCTTCTTAGCTTATAATAGGTATGGCTAGCAAAAATGAAGGGAGAATGAGAGTGTAGCAATGGCTAGGCTCTCTCCTTCTTCAATCAATGGCTGAAAATTCTCTCAGTGGGGACATGAGACAAGGACCTACTTGTGTGCTTGTCACCTAGGGTTTATTCAGTAAAATTATAAATATATGCAAGAAATAAGTAATGCAACCATTCAATCAAGAAGTTTTGCAGAAAAATACTTACATATCACCAAGAAAAAACATTGCAAACCCTAGTTGTAACACCTTCCATTAAGAGAAATGCCAAATTATGCCAAGAAAATCCTCCTTCAACAAGTGTGCATCACTAAATCAGCCAATAACCCAAGAGAGGGCGCAAATTTCAGACCTCCTTATGGAGTGAATAAGTTGTGATGAAAAAAATGAAGATGAAAATCCTTCATTTATACCATACCATGACCTAATTTTACATTTTAGGTCATGAAAAAGGTCGACAAGGCCAAAATACTAAAATCATATTGTTTTACATTAAAATGTCAAATTTAAAACCCTAATCACGCTGAAAAAAGACATGAAGCCCCTCCAAAGGAGACGTTAGCCCCTTTTAGGGAAAATGGGGCATCCTGGAGAAAAACGTTAGCCCTCCTTGGGCTCCTCCATCATGCAACACGTGTCAATACTGCCCAGTCTGCCTCCCAAAACATCCAATAGGTTGGATGACGTCATGATCATCAAGGGTGACATCCCAAACCTTCCAAGGCCAACGTTCCACTGAAAGAGGGTCAATCCCCCTAGTTCAAGCTCCGCCAAAGTGCCTCTAGTGAAACGTCCTCTCCTTCTCTGTTGCAAAGACCTTGATCCATCTATGTCCTGTCTTTGCCCCCTGATGGGGTCTCAGCATCCACCTGATGGGCTCTTCAGCCCCATGGAGGTCCGAACTGATCATCTCCCCATGTGTATCGGTCCAAAATGGTACATGTCCGTCGGGCATGGTCCTGCACATAAAAAGATACGCCCTCCATGGGTTCATCAGTCACAAGGATCATAGCAATGTCAATCACATCTCATCATCAATATTATTAAACATGTGCATAAAACCCCTAATACATCAGTTAACAGCTCAAAGACGTTACACAGGCCTACAATACAAATCTAGAGAAAAGGACAAGGCATCATATTGGGCTAGTGTCCACTGGAAAAGAAAAGTTCCCGGAAGAGACCTCATCCAAGCCATGTAAGTGGGTGATGTGGTCAGGGGAAGTCCAAGCATCTGAGTGCAATGAGGGTCAAGGATGCAAGAAATGTTCCTTGTGGGTGCCTTTGTTAGAAGGCGAGTTGTACCTGTCCTAGATGCATTCTTTCCAAGCCCATTCTTGCCTTTTATTCTTATTCTTTTCATTCTTTTATTGTTTATTGCTTTTCCTTTTTTTTGTTCACGAGCTAATCAGGGGACACTTCCCTAGTGTGGTGACCAGTGGTGGCAGCGTTACCCACAAGTACTTTCACATAAATGAGAAGGTTGGCTCGTGATGAGACCCCCTTTCCCTTGGCCATGCAACCAAGAGTCATTGCCCTGGCGTGGTATCCAGTTGGTGGCAATGTCATACTGTTAGGTACCCATGGACCTAATAGGTTGGCTCGTGATGAGACCCCCTATCCTCTGGTTAGGTCTTGTTTTATTATTTTTCCGGGTCCCTCTTGTTTCTTGTTGAAAAGCCTTTTATTTCTTTCTCGGGGATCCCTGGGCGAAGCATCTCGAAGTTTCATTTTTTTAGGTTTTTATCTTTTACCAGTTTGCTTTCACCTTCTAGGCTTTTAGCCCCTTCTTCCCACGAGATAAGGTGTAGTCCTGAAAACAGGTCAACCCAGTGCCTGGACAAGTGGAATGGGATAAGTGAGCAGGAAACAAGATGAAATAGTGGTGCTATGATGGGAGCGGACGATGGCTTTTTAGAAATCCCCCCAGTGGAAAACCAAAACCTACAGAGACAGGCTTGCTAGGGCACCCTATCAATCCCCCCAAACATGGTCAAGTGGGCAAGTGTAAGATCCAAGCAATTGTTAGAAACAAAAGGAATCATATGCATACATTCAATGGTTTTGATGATCAAAGTGACACATACCATGATACCCGGACTAATTACCTCATGGAGCAAGAACCTTCTCTGACACAGGACCAAGCCGATGGTGATGGATGTTGTTGACAAGATAAAGATGTTGGAAGAAAGAAAAGGTCGACCCTCCAGGGCCATGCTAAATTCAATCCTGCTCTCGGTACTCCATGTCTAGGACCTGTGGGCCTCGAGACATGATCTCCTAGTTATCCCTAAAAGTGGGGGATAACCTCTGGCTCCAACTCGATGACATGTGCTCACCGTAGAGCGCATGAGAACCTCAGCATCTCTAGCATAACCTGCTGACCTACTCAATTTCAATAGAAGCATCAGTAACAAGATTGGGGTGGCAATGCCACCCTAGCATAGATATATATATAGACTGAAATAAAACAATCATAAATGTAAAGCAAAACACTTACATGTTGCCTGGATGTTGGATGTAGTCAAACGACCAGTGTAACCAATCCAACAACGTCCCACAATACCTGCCTTTGTGCTTAATCATAGACCAAAATAGTGATAAGTTAAGCACAATAATAACATGAGTTAGAAAATGTATCATATCAATGGAAACTGTAAGGTCTAGCTCATGGAGGCGGGTGGGAGGGAAAAAGTGATGCCAAGACACGCCCTCGGGAGAGTGCTCAATCCATCTCAGAAATGGATCGTGAAAATTCAAAGGTTCAAAAGACCGACTCGAGGAATATGAAT
The DNA here is from genome assembly GCA_032191745.1 of Picea mariana. Classification (NCBI taxonomy): domain Eukaryota; kingdom Viridiplantae; phylum Streptophyta; class Pinopsida; order Pinales; family Pinaceae; genus Picea; species Picea mariana. Next base: position 10,674 of record JASDQU010681537.1, read on the forward strand.
GTTGGCTACCTTGGACGTCTTCACAACTTGAGGCCTAAGAAGGGATTAGCAAAAACTGAAAGGATAATTGACCATTCCTTGAGGGGAGGCTAGAAAACTATGATAATAAGATTCTTCTTGAGGTACTCAACCTTCCCCTAAAATCCAGAATGAGGTTTTGTCTTACATGAGACTTGGGATAAGGGACATATTTCCAAACCATACCTTCAGTGACATAGCGAGGTAAAGTGATCAAAGGGAGGTGGAAAATCTTATCACAAGTATCCTGCTTCA